>QEWY01001517.1:435505-614656 GCA_006503575.1 Baylisascaris schroederi | reverse complement strand
ATCTCTCGATTGTTATAAAAAAACATCAGAGCAAGTTCAGAAATTGATTTGAAATGGAATGAAAAAAAAATTTCTGGAACAAACGTCCTTCCGAAAAAGTGAAAATACAACACGTATTTCCCTCTCTGCTTCAATAAACCCTCCTCTTTTCTCATATAACCTGAACAATCCTGAGCAATCCTCAAACTCGTCTTTGGACGCTGACCACCAATGCGATCATTTTGCCAAATCGCATACTTGTTAATGGTAGTGTTCATGTCTCACGCATCAAATTTCCTGATCGGCGTGCATTCGAAGCGATTCTTGAGCGATCGTCCAGTATGTATTGTTAATTCATGAGGCGTGCGCTCCGGTTATTCGTACTTGCTATTGGCGTCGGATGTTGCGTATTTTCTTATTGCCAGATTGCAGCGGAGGCTTCCTTGCGAATAGTATCCATTGCATTCTTGTAGCATTAAGCGGAGCTTCGTGTATTCCTTTCCCGTCTATTAAGTAGATGTAAATTCTATTCCTTCCCCATAAGTAGGTGTAATTTATAAACACCGTTCGAGGTTTAACTCAATAGCAGGTTCCCTGAGTGTGCAACTATCAATCTAGGATTTATAAACTTTCGCTAGATTATGAGCGCCTTTTTCTGTTCATCCAATTGAAGTCCTCCATTTCGATCGTAAAGTTGATGAGCAAAAAAGGTAAGAGGCTAATTCTATGTGGGAAATTCACGATTCACATATATTGAAATTGTGATATTCTCTCCATTGTCATAAAAAAACATTGGAAGAAATTTAGAAATTGATCTGAAAAAGGATCAAAAAATATTTCTGGTACAAAAGTCCTTCTGAAGAAGTGCGAATATGACACATATTTCCCTCTCTGTTTCAGTTAACCTTCCTTTCTTCTCACATGATGTGACTGGATCTAAGCAATCCTCAAACTCGGCTTTGCACGCTTACCATCAATGCGATCATTGCGCCAAATCGCATAGTAGTTAACTGTGGTGATCCTGTCTCACGCATCAAATTTCCTGATCGGTGCGCATTCCAAGCGATTCTTGCGCGATCGTTCAGTGTGCATCGTTTGTCATGGTGCGTGCGACCAGCTTGTTGCTACTTACTGTTGGCATCGAGTGTCGAGTATTCTTTTATCGAATGATTAAAGTAGAGACTTCGTTGCACGAAGTAGAGCTTCGTTTATTCTTTTCTTTTGTTAGGTGTAAATTCTATGATTCCTATTATTGTTGAACGATTGAACGAAATCAACTAACAGCTATAGCAATCGCAAATTTAGCATCTCCTTTTTTTCTTATCGCTCATTTTCTCGCAGATGAAGTCTGAAAAATTTGATGACATGACAATGCAAATGCCTTACACTAAGCTTGCTTTTATGCAGCCGAAATCATCATATTATTGTTATGAGCCTAATTTGACTGGACGTGATCTCCTCAAAGAATTTTCTCTCTTTTAATTTGTTATACGTCTTCGCCTATGATAGAGGTTGATTTTTGTGAAGTGTTGGGCAACCTTGCAATGAATCATCCCAAATTTTTTTTTTCATAAGCTTAGCTATGACATAGTTCAGTTGGCGGCGTGTTCTTCATTGATATATGAACGTCTTTGAAATCTAATGAATTTTAAATGTGCAAATTGGTTTCTTGAGGGATTTTGCTCACAACCGACAACTGCGTTAGAATTTTTTTTTTCTTTTTTTTCAGCGTGCGTTCGCGAAAACGTTAAAGAATTTTTTCGCTTATGTCATTAGCGGTGCAAGCGCCACTGACATGAGGTGATATTTGTCATTGATGAGGTAATATTAGATGGCTTGTTACATCTTTAATGATATTAGAAAGAGTTTTATTTCCAATGGTATCATCTCAAGTGCGGGCGATGTTGGTGTTGGTATTCCGGTGCATCGAATATGTTTTCCAGATTTTGTCTGAAAATTGTAACAGGAATTATTTTCAGCTTGACCCTCATGAGGTCATGGAGATCAAGCAATGATTCGGTGGAATGGGTGGCAGTCGTTCTTCCATTACCTCGATGTGCCAGCGGTGTCCTATTTTTCGTTATCGAATCACGTAGGAAGGGCGAATGAGCCCTATTGCGATCGTTTAACATTATCTGCACTGCGCACGGTGAGTAAATTGTATGAATTATTGTCTCTTGATTTACAATTATCTTTATTTGTAAAACAGTACGAATGAACAGAATTTAGAATAGGGCAATTTACAGGAGCTTGCCAGCTGTGATTCAAACAAAGGGTTGGTAGAAGGAAATGAAGGGCGCATGATCAGCACTTAATAACGCATGGTGGACTACGCTATCTACAACCTCACTCAGTGGCAGAACTCAAGATTTAGTAACGAATCAATTCCGAGCTGGCCTTCCACAGACCCCTCTCCCATTCAAGTGAAGACGAGGCAAAATTTTTGGCGTGACTTTGTCATCATTCTCGAAAGAAGTTCGGTGATGTTCCGAGTAGCTTGACGGAAAACTAAATGGGATGTAAGTAGCTTCCTTGAAAATGCTGTATAAGCCTAAAGTAACGGATGCGGCGAGTTGAAATGTTTCTGCACTTAGGAATACGCAATTTTCGTTATTGTACTAAAAGTCCTATTCGCGGATCGATGTTTTTGGATTGAATATGTTTTTCACCGTTGCATTTATGATGTTTCCGTTGAGCTTAAGAGAGCAATGTTTTTTATCATCCCCCTTTTTGCACTTTCAGTTGACTTGCAAGTTTTAGCATTTAATGAAGGGTAAGGGAGGGAGGGGGCTCTCGATCTCGTTTCGGCGCCGTTTTTCTTTTCTTTCGCGAGTTCTAGCCTTTCTTCCTAGACTCCCCAGTTCGGCATGTGGGATTTCCGAAATGCCAAAAATTCCTCTAAAGGTTGGAATTGTGGAAATAGTTTCTAGTCACGTCGTCAGTGAACGGGCAAGACTAGGGATGGTCGGCTATGTGTTGCTTACGTAGGAGAAATGTTGTTTTCATTTTTAATCGCAGGCATGCTGAGGAACACAAAAAGGACGAGAGCTTTTCGTTTCAAAAAATATTAGGGAAGGAGAAGGAGGAGGAAAAGAGGGAAATGGTTCATCGCAAGGCCAGGTAAGTGAAGAGAGCATTGATTTGCTATTTACGATCGCTCTGCAAACGGGACCATTCCTGTGCGAAAAGGGATGGAATCTGTGAATTCGTCTTCATAGAGATCCAGAGAACAGCTGATAACAGTGTGGTTTCGGTGCACGCAAATGTTCTTGTTGAGCGCTTCTCCCTGACACCATCTTCCTCTTTAGAATATAATGGGAAGGTTCCGAGAAACTGTTACGAACTTAAGCGACCACTTTAGGAGGGCTAAAATATTGCCACTCTCGACATCACTATCTTCGGAGACCTAGAGATTTGAAGTCATGTCGGCACAAACTTCGAGAGGGGAAATTAACTATTGTGGAGCGTCTGGATGGCGATACGATCAGCCTTCTCTAATCGCCCCATGAAGCAAATGTGGTTGAACACGTCGTTTGTTTTCAACTGCCCTACAGTGAACTTCAGCTTTCTGAAATAATTCAAAAGAAACATGCAGCTTATTCTTACCTTGATGTACACCTCAAATGTGCTTGCGTCTGATGATTTCCTTAGAGAGCTCATGCCTTCTTGCTCGGTGTCTAAGAACACAACCTGGTAGCCTGTCCACTTGTGCTCAGGGTCGATGAAGTCGACTATCCCTCCTTTCCGAGGCAGAGTAACAACCCATGTGTTCGTTGAAGGAAAAGTGTAACATTAATTGTTCGCGATGTCACTCCCGATAAAAATATTCGGCGTGGAATCTTAATAGGTGTGAAGTGATCGAGCTGGTGTTGTAAATATATTACACCAGGAAACAATAAGTCCAGCTGCCGCACTCTCGAGTGCTCTCACACTTTCGCAATTGCGCCTGAGTAGTTCTCATTTCGGCGGCACTCAAGCATAGGGCGCTTAAATTTTAAGGCTCCGATTTGTGCATAGTGTGGAGTTCTCAGCTTTGATGAGGTCGAAAAAATGAAAGCAGAGAAGGCGTTTAGTTGACAGGGAGAAGTTTGAGTGACAGCGTGTTAACAAAGTCATAAGCCACAGCATCATGAACCGTTGGACGAGTTTTTAGTGTAGTTTGATGTGGGCAACTATAGCAAGACCTATGAAATTATAAAAAACCACAAAGAAGCATTTCATGGGGAGATGAGGAAAGTTTTAAGAGTTTCAGCGACCTCATTTTTAGCAGTGAGAGGTGTTGAAAGTAGTGGGAGTTCTCGATCCCCCGCCCCCTACCAGCGGTTTCAGCGCCCGTTAACTTGCTTTCGCAAATATGTTTTCGATTTAATTTTTGTACTGCTGGTTGCGGAAGTTTTTCATTTTGCGATGTCTATTTTCCTGATTCCTTTTTTCGAATTCTGTGCTCCACTCATTTCCTCAAGTCCCGTTTACTTAAAACGTTTACTTTTACTAGGGTGTGGACAAAGAGTAGAGCTATTTTTTTGACGGATCGGAGATTTCACAAACATATCTTCCTTTTACCGTCAAATGCTGACGATTATGGTCTATACGCTGTTAATGAGGTTCCAGTGAGAAACGCTCGTATTGCGTGCATTCTATCCCATTCTACCCCGTTCTGCCTTCGTAAAGCGAAAGTGGTAAAAACGCACAGAGGAGGTAGGCACAAAGTTTTATTGTCTGCTCATGAGCTTCTGAGTAGATTCATATCTTGAATTCCTTTAAAATTGTAGCAATGCTGCAACAGTGGCCATCGAAAAATGAGAGCAGGGTTTCACCGCACTAAAATACATTTTCGATACTGTTGGATATGTAACTTATTCTATGAAGGAGAATTCGAAAATTCCGATCATCTTCCTATCATACTTATGCGGCAGATGTTTGATGTTCAAAGCAAGGTAGGCTAGGAGGGTCTGAGGGACGTGGCCTTTGGAAGTCCTTAGTGAAGCATCAGTAATCGTCGCCATATGGGCCCAAATTAATGCAGATATATTTAGAGCCTTAGATTATTTGCGGTTACGCTAGCATCTTCAGCACCGTAGATATTTCTGCCTCTCCGATAAAAACAAACTTCGATATATATGGCTCCAATCAGTCGGGCAGCGTTTATAAGTTATTGTCGATATGACCAATATCACTGGTGGAAATAGCCTTTATAAGTTCACATTTTGCTGATTTCCGGTTAGATTTCAATATTTCTGGTTCATTTATTTGCAGTTTCGGGTGCTGATTGATCGACTCTGATTTGCCTCCCAACATTTTAAGGAAATTGGCGTTCGTCCTAGTAAAGATTTTGTTTTGAAAAAAAAAGAAGCTTGAGTTCATTCGCAGGAAACGGTGACTGGACGTTGAGGAGATTCAGTGGAAGATTATAGAAGCAACTTTCATATTTGAAAACGCTGCTTTTGCGTTGTCAAAGCGGTTGTGAAGAAGAGGACCCGTTAAAATTGCGTTGCTTTTGCAAATCGAATCGCTGCAGCTTAAATGTATATCTGCGTGATATTCAGCGCATACAGCCGGAAACCACTTCTAATTAATTCAATCCTTATACAGTATTTCCATAAACTTTTTCTAACTTACACGATCTTCTCAGTCGTTTGCACATTCGAGGCTAAAAGTGGTCGCACACGTTTTTAAGCTAAAGCGATGTCGATCGTCAATTGGCCACCACGAAATTGCAGAGTTCGCTTTTCTCATATTTCATCCCTCTTTTCTTACTTTGCACCTAACAGTCGATACACTACCAGGAGTGGTTATTTTTTTCCAGCGTTGTCAGCCGGAGAGAAAGAAAATTGTAACGCACTTGAGCGTTTCAACATTGTTTTTTTGAGTAGCAATGCAATTTTTGAGTAGCAGCTGTACGATTGTCGATGTTATATAAAAATCTGCTATCATATTGCTTGTGAACTGACAGACAATGATTTCCATCTGTGTGCTTAGCGCTTTCGCGTTGGCCTGTCTTACCTGATCGTTTCGTTGATTTATTTAACGTTTCGTCGATTTATTCGACGCTTTGTCGATTTATTCGAATTCGGAGAGAACATTCAGTGATTTTACATTATATTGACTATCATCGTTTGTTACGATGAACACTTTACGGCCTTATATTGCTGAGAACTGTTGATATATTTCAAGGGTTCGGATCGAAATTATTCCAAAAAAAGAATAAGGAGAATGATTCATTCACGTCAAGCAAGGATCAAGTAAGCATTTTTTCATTATCAGTTGGCGGGATGGGCGAATGCGTTTAATTAATTTGGTTCTAACTGCTGCTATGACCAAAATTGAAATTTCAGATTGCTTTATCTGTTGCCTAAAGCAAGCAGCTCGCTGCTGATTTGTTGCGTGGAGAGAAAATCAGCCGATTACAACTCCATTCGTAGGGGGGGAGTTGGGTTCTGAATCGGCTCGAGGATGATATCTTCCTGGTTTTATTTCTGCGATTTTATCATAACCATTGCTTCAGAGACACATTATTTGCTAGAAAACAACACTGAATGCTGCAGATCATTTTCGGCGCACACGGCAGAGAGGTTTTTTTGAGAAACGAATATCACGTTAAGCCGGAAACAGTACATACTTGCTAGAGCAAATTGTCATTGACACTCTCCGTCGCATTTGATAGAAACTACCCACTTCAGTCCGAAGTTTTGCGAAATTGCGATGAATTCTCATAGATTATCCCCACTCATAAATGAAATGCACAACTGATCTAACTCAAGCGCTGCGCCCGCAAGTTGCTCCATTCCTCAAATTTCGAGCATTTCTTCGGAAGGGAAGAAAAAATCGAAAGACGAGTCGAAAAGCTAGGTGAAACTAGATGTTGCAGAAGAGCAAGATTTAGTTGGATATTGCAGCCTGAAGAATGCTACATGATGTGGGAGAATGAGAATTGCAAGTATAGTTCATTCGTTGTTGCAGAAATGTTGTAAGCTAAAGAACTACTATCGCAGCAATTGGAAGTCTGTTCGAATAATTAATGGGAATTGAGCGATCAAAGAGGAAGTCAGCTACTCTTGGAATCGTAGAGAAGTGATGATTAAAATTCGCGGGATAAGAGATGAAGATGAGCTGCACTGATCGCTCGTCAAATTTTCGGAGCCACGCGAAATTGTATTATTGTAGTTGTGGCCAGTTTGCGTTACTGTCGATATTGTGTAACATTCAGTGTAGTAACGACAACATTCCAGCAGCTGTGTTTGTTCATACGTGATAGAATATTTCGAGTGTTCCCAAGTATAACTTCAGGGGTGACGACATTGAGGTGATGTTCAGCTTGATAATTTTTCGAGAGCTGTAGTAGGGAGAGATTAGCTCACCGTAACTTTCGTCGTTTGAACATTGTAATGAGATGCCCATGCTATTCGAGTCATCGCGTACGGCAGCTGTTTGTTAAAACGGCGGAGTGGGGAAGAACGAATGGGAAGTGTTGCGATGCGAAGGCATTTTCATTAGCGAAAAAACGTAAAGCACATTTCTGTGATATGGCAATGCGCGTAGTAAATTTCTTTACCCTGACACTAGCGGAACCCATGAACACATACCCTAAAATAAGCATCTCGGTGGTGGAATCACATTTCCGGGAAAGCATTTCCCAATCTTGTCATGATTGGATGGTAAACGCTTAGTGTGAGCAAAGAAGTAGAAAAGCTTGTCAACTATCTCATCATCAACTGGAATGTGGCAAACTCACGCTTATAAACACTGGTGATGTACCGCAAGGTATTGTGCAAATTGCGCCGTTGTCATGGCTATCCTACAAGCTAATGCTACATCCTCGTAGTGTTGGTGCCTGTACAGTAAAGGAGAATTCCGTTAGAAAGTCATTGAAGCTTCGGTGGAATTGGAGTCTTCAGCCAAGGCTTACGTGGAAATGTAAGCGCAAGTAGACTAAAAAATTAAATATTCCTTTTTTCTTGCATGGAAATATCACTTAGTAAAATTAATAACCCCGATAGAAGTTCTCAAGCTTGTGCTGATACTTCAGCTTTTGTGGCTCATTCGCGTTGAATGTTGGATGTTGACATTAAATCTGTGGAAAGCGGAAGCTCGGGAAGTTTGGAGGAGGACAAGGGAGAGTTGAGTCACGGGTAAAAGTCTTCCCCTCCTGGCCTTACCGAGGATTCTCCTTAGGATAGGAAGTGGAGCCAAGTCCTCATCGACAAGGTTGACCTAGGTAAGTTTTTGTTCTTACTACCATTCTAGTGGAAAAATATTTATATAGAGCTTAATTATCAAACTGGAATTAGTGTATAAGTTCTTCTATCCTAATAGACTTGGTGTCAAAAGTTTGATTAACAAATCCCTTGCGGATTGGGTTTTTTTTACTAAGCATTCGTATTGCCTAAATCCTTACGTATATAACCGTAAAAGTCAATTTTAGAAAGGAGATATTTCCATGGGTTTATGATTAAGTTGCTCTGATTGTACTACGACTTCGCAATACGATCGCTTTGACCGTGTGTACCAAAATTTACTAATTACCGCTCTTCAATACTGTATTTCTCAACGGAGCATTTATTTACGTAACTTTACATCATAATATTAAATTATCCTGTAGCTTTGTTTTACTGCATTTGTTTTACTTGTAAGGAAACTTCGATTTCTGTATCGGTACTGGGATTCTGTTATAGTATTTTATATTGGTATTTCGCCTTGAGAAAGTTTTACTGAGCCTCGGATGTTATTCGTATTGCTTCGATAGATCTAGTATTAAACACAGATCAAATAATTTTTAGTATATTTACCTAGCATACAATCTGTACCTAGCTTTATAGATAAGTCCTAGTTTATTTTAGCTTTCACGCAGGCTGTTCTATTATAACATTCTTAGGCTCTGATTTTCCTTTATCATTTTGGACTTTGGGATAGGTGAGTGTTATCGTGTGCAAATTGAAACTGAAAGTTGAAAAAATTTTGCGCTCCTTAATGACATACTCTTGCATGGTTTATGCTACTGCGATGTGTCGAATTCGCACAAGTAGATGACAGATCTTTTGAGAACTTGTGGTCTTGGCGTATGAGTGTATCGAAACGCAACTCGTTCGACACAGCGATTGCGAATGAAGTATGAGGGAAACAACTGCGGTAGACGAGGTGACCTACCTTGTTCGATGCAGCTGCTATAGAATTTTAAGGAAGTGATTACGAATGAAGAGGATGACATTGGGGGATGATGCGAAAGTTGATTGTCTTTATGTTGCATTACGTTCCAATCGGCAAGTTGCGGGAATGGGAACAGAGATGCGGAGCATGCTCAGTGCTAGCGAAGCTTGCTTTTCCCTTACAGTAATCATAAAACGATGGACATACCATACCTGCAGGAGAGACGCACCATATACGTAAACCTACCTACATGTGTTTATGCCTTCATGTACGTTTATGCACACGCACATTCGTGCATCCGCACGTGTACTTGTCAGCCATAATGATGTGCATAAGTCCGCCGTGATGCGCTTTGTACATGCGAACTTGCAGAGGAAATGATATCCGAGGTGTATTCATTGTTTCATAACGGTGCTCCAACTCTTTTGCACTCAACACTGACACTCTCGATGTAAATACAAAGAAATTATGTCGCTCGGGTGTTCGGCAATTGTTATGCTAGCTAACCTTGACTTTGCTTCGATTGTTGAAATGTCTGAACGGCCACTCATTCGGTGTGAATTCGGGAGGTAAAAAAAGGCATTTTGTAAAGACGCTAGGCTTATAGGCAGCGACGTATAGAGCTCCGCAGTATCGTATAAATATATCTCACTAGGGCTCGATAAGCGATGGACAATCTATCCAATCTTTGGTAATAATGCTCCTTCTGTCCTCGTCTAAAAAGAGTACTGTTCCACAGTATACTCTGCCTCCATTAAAAAAAAGGGTTCAGCGTTTACAATGCGTTAATGTATACGCTCTCTCCGCCATCCTTTCTTCCATTTGGCAATCAGTCATGGCTTTAAAAAATTCAATGATTTACAATGCGTTAATGTAAACGCATTGTAAAAACGCTCATTTCTGGGAAAGCGCAAATTTCAGTCACGCCCTCTCCGTCATCGTTCCGTTTGGCAATCGGTCATGACTTTAAAAAATTCAATGATTGACTCCTCGTATCCAACTCACGCATCTACGAAATGCACATTTTGCGTTAAAAAGTTTCAAAGTAATTACTTGTAATGACAGTCGCACTGCGCTTGCCTATTGGGTTGTAGGCTGAAGTTTGGTGTTGCCTAAATTAAGCTTGAGGAGAATGTTTCTTGCGTTTTGTATTGTGACCTTTGCACCCCTTCAATCATGCTTGTTCAACTCTGAAATTTTATTCCAGAAGAACCCAAATGATTCGATGATTTCAAAACTCTCTTTTTGTACCAGCCGGATTTCTAAAAGCTTTAATATCACGAAAAATTCCGCGCCTATGAGTGGGCGAGGGAGTGCACAAATGTTGTCTGCATTTATTTGGTTACACAACGATTGTTATATATGCAATACGAGAGGTTATTTGCAGAATAACTTCAAAAAATGTGCCTATTTATACATTTTTAGAGGTGCAACGATCTGCGGATTTTTCTTGTAGTATTATAGAACAATTCGTAGGAATAAGCGTGAATCAGCTTCGGGAACATCCAACAATGAAAACATCTCTAAATTGTTGTCATTTCTAATTCAAGAATCTCCATAGTGTTTTCTCGGGAAACTCATCCTCGCTTAGCAAGCTTTTCAATTTGTCCACTAAAGTGAGAAGTTGCATTGCTGCTCTCCACATGTGAGCACTCACTTTTGTTTCTTTTTTTTCACCATCGTGACCACTTCACATATCCATCGAACGATATATTTAAACTGAGCCTGGCTGCCTGTTAGATTGAATAAATAGTCAATTGTTTCCCGTGGATTGATCTCATCAGTGCTTATTTGCGATCGGTCGGTAGGTGGCACAATGGCATTCGGGTATGCTTACATTTCTATAATAGCAATAGCTGATTTTAATGCAGTCACTATGCTTGATTTCACAGCGTGATGTAAACACGAAAATGACATCCGCTGTGCGTTAATATCAGGGGGAGTTTCACAACTCTTTTTGTTCCCAATCTTTTCCAGTTAAAGCATTCGTACAGAAAAGGACTTCAGTTGGTCATGGGACTGTTCTATCTTCGTATACGTAACTTTGGTAAGTTCGGCATGCGATGTTCATGCACCTTCGCAAGTAACCCACCGGTGTTGTATGTAAGTGGAGAGGTGTCATTGAGTGCATGGTGTTTTTTTGGACCATCGTGAGAATGTTCCTTGCTATGATTGTATAGTGTGTAAAGTTGGTCAGTACAAACGGACAGCATTTACGTTTTTGAATCTTCCAGCATCGATTGCAGTTCTTTTGCATAAATGTGATTTCATTGATTTTGAGGGCCTTTTTGGCTGTTACGTGCGCTTTACACAAACATGCAAAACAAAGTGAAAGAAACGCTGCACCGTTAGCATCGCTTATAGTCGTTCTCACGCTAATTTGTGGCTGATTAATGCGGGTGAAAGCATGCTGCTTGAATGAGCTAAAAGCTGACATATGTGAAATAGCGATTACGGTTTCAAATTCGGCAAGGGTCACATTTCATTTTCGCTTTCGATAGCAATCAATCTGGGCGAAGCTGCTTTTATGTAAATTTGCAAATCTTGAACACAGACTAATGCTGTTTTCCTCTTTCATCTTTGCATATGCAAAATTCATTTTCCTAACTTAAAAATTTTCCATTTTTATCGCCTTTTCCATCTATACCTTTAATATACAGAAATGAATGCTCGTCTGCAGGTTTTGATACGGATGAAGAGCGAGAAAAAGAGGAAATAACCGAAAAAGTCATGAATGAAAACCGGGAAAAATACAAATACGCAGAGGTTTTCATCTTTAGAGCACATTCCTTTAACTTTCAGGATGTTCTGGAACATAATTATTCTAAAGTATGATGAATGGCGATTGCATCATTTATTGCTGCTTATTATTCTTGTGCTATATAGTGTGATTGGTGCCATATCGTTTATTGCATTTGAACAACCGAACGAATTGGCCAAGCGTGCTCGTGCGAAGACCTACTCACTAAGGCGAAGTGAATTTGCAAAACATAGACTCTTTCGAGAACTAAAGGTGAGTTCTTTACGGTATCATTGTGGTGATGAGTTTTAAGTGTGTCATTTTATGTCGGTTGCACCAATACATACAACAACCTGATAGTATTTCAGCCGCGCACTGCAATTCTGTGTTGTGACTCTGATCGTATACTTTGTTCGCTTGCCCATTAATATTTTTGCAGTCTGATGCATGGTACCCATATTACCATATGGAATCTGATTTGTTTACACGATCACTGTTATCGAGAGCTTCAGTGTTATTTATAGTGAACGACTTGAGGTTGCTGTTATGCTTTTGCGCGCTTGGGTGAGCTGATCGTATGAACTTTCTTAGAGAGGATGGGCCCAACAAAAAGAATCCTACAGTGCGCTTAACTATGCCTTTTTGAACGTGATTTCAGTGATTAACGCACTATGAAAGATGGGCAAAAGAAAACTATGTTCCTTCATAGTAGTGTATGGCTGTTCGATTTGCTAGATCCATCCCAGGAGCCATTGAATTGTAGTATCTTTGCATATGCGCATTTAGAACATGGGCATTTTTTCATCCTGGGTTGCATTTCAGAACTTTTTTTTTCGCATATTTGAGGAGTTGTGGACATTCAAAGGCATGTAGAAATTTAAAGTTCGAAATTTTCATCTACATTCGCATGTGTAATAAAGTTCGAAATTTTCATCTACATTCGCATGTGTAATGAAGGAATTTTTGCTAACTGCTAATGCCAGCGATCACTCACATAGAAAACGATTATTATGAGTGGTGTCATTGTTTCGAAAGTATTTGTGCGTGCTTTCAATTCTTAGTGAAGTCTTCTTGGTCGCACTCCCACTTGGTTGAATTGAAAAAATCACGGTGCTATAGGTCGCTTGAAACGGACATTTGCGCTTTCTCATCCATAAGATTATTAAAATGGCTATGTGATCTCAAAGCTGTAACCATTCAAAGCGGAAGCGCGCCTTGACCTTTTCGGTCTTAAGATTGCAAAAGTATACAATCAGCTTAATGAAGTGTACTCAGGATTATCACCGAAAGATCATTGTGAACCCATCGGCAAGATCGTTCAAAGAACTGCGTTCAATGATCATCAGATATGATAGGCGGATGAGGTTCGGCGTGGAGAAGGACGCACCACTGAAGTGGACCCTCTGGGGCGGATTATACTACTCGGGAACAGTCTATACCACCATAGGTAAATGCAGAAATTGAGGTTGTTTGATTTTATGCACACCTTCTTCTCGAGCTGATTTTTTAACGACTTCATGCTAGTTTATAATAGATACCGTCTGACAAGTACATTTTTTTTGCTCTCGATTGCGTCAGCTTACCGAAAAAGTTGCTTTGGGGAACTCTACTAAGAGAAAAAGAACAATAATGAAATAAATCTTTCTATTGTTGTTTCGAAGCAGATTGCACTGCTTGTTCAGCAACATCCTGCATTGTTCTCCTCAAAGGTATCGATGGGAGATCGAAGCCGAAAATGATCTGAATAGTAAAGCGCTCCAATAGTTGAAGTGAGCATGTTCATTCTAACACAGAAAATTTGCATCAGTATGCAGCAAAATATTCATGAAGCATAGAATTTTTTACTTACCTAGGGAATATTTTACCTGGTTATACGTTACGGTGATATGGCAGCGGAAACGGTATGTGGAAGAGTGTTTACAATGTTCTACGCGGCGGCTGGTATACCTCTCGTTATCACAATTCTAAACGATTGGGGATCGTTGTTATTCTGCATTATGCAAAATTTATGGATCAACAACCTGCGTCATATCACTAATAAAGCCAAATCTATGTTTATGTTTTCTAATCGAAAAGAAACTGTCTTCGAAAACAACAAAGGAGACATCGTGGTAAGTCGATGATGCGGGTTATTCCGTTTGTTGATGCAACGCAATCGTTGTGTTGAACTAACCTGATCTGTCAACAAAGAATTGCCAATAAGTTTACAGATGCAGCGAGGCTATGAATTTTGTCTATTTCATTATATCGGGGCGATCGATTATCCTGAAACATCAACAATGTGTCTAATATTGCATCATCAAATAGCTAAGTAGGGCAACAATTAGAAACTCGTGTTTACATGAACTGAATAGCAACGAGTCGAAATTCTGCATGTACGCATCAGTCGTTGCATCTATAGGTCACAAATTCACCTCCAAATAAATCAGAAATCGAGACGGCTTTTGGGTGATGATCGTGCTCTATGATCTATATTCATATTGTTCGTGAGGTGGAATTATTACGCAGAAAGTAATATTTTTACAGGAAAAGAAAATATGGAAGTTGTATCGTAACAACGCTATTTTGTGAAAACATTTATAAACTTGCACTTCGTTGAATAGTTGAGGGCAATCGCTTTTTTTTTCTTTGCTAAAAGTGAGTGCGTTTTTTTGGAAAATGTTTCTCCTCCATTTTAACAGCTGTGAAACAAACGCTGCAAATTTTTCGATGAGAAATAAAGACGACGACTTTCAAACGTCACAATGCAAAAAAAGCGTAAAGAATTGCGCGTTCGTTGATGTTCGCAGATTGATCTCGCTCAACTTTGTTTTATTTTGCATCGGTTAGTGAAAGGGACCACTGCTTGTAGCAATTGAACAAAAAAATGTAATCAATTGTTCACATGAATAGCTCAGAAAGGTAATAAGATCTAATTACACAACAATTTCCTCCATCTGGTCTCAATTTTTGCTGAACTTTTTTTTTTAAAATGCAAACAATCGGAAGCCACCATTTATCCTTTCACTACTCTGGTGCTGCCCGGGTCAAGATGAGAAGCATTCAATTGCCTTCAGTTTCCTATAGTTCATCTCAGCTTCAATCTATCCTCACATGAAACTCAGTAATTTGTCCTTCAGCTGCTGCGATCCAAACCTACCTTACCATCCCACTCATCCGTCCAGAAGCTCAAATTGTCTATAGAGTCGGCAAATCCGCTCTGAAATTGCCTAGTGCTGCTGCAGGCGGGAAATGTAATTTGAGCGATACACCGTTGACAACTAGAAACTATAACTGCGGCATTCTCAAAGTTGAAATAATTAATTCAAGTCAAGATTGCCCAGTTGCATGCAATTTCAACTCAGAAAACTTTGGGATTTGGCAATCAAGTTGCAGGTGTAACATTTCACGTTGGTCAAGTAGACTGAGAAGTAACAAATGATTGGAGAGAGAAATATCCATTTTACCGGCCTTCTTTAGCGGTTAATGACATATCGAGTGGGGTTGCGGAAATATCAGAAAAATCGTGCAACTTCTCTCCAGTTGATTGAAATTTCATATTAGGCATCATTTTGAGTGTTGATTATATTGATAACTTGTAAAACCGATGCGTCAGCTGAGGGAATTGTAAAAACACATATTGCTCCAACTCGCCTGCTACTCCCGTCCATTTCTATGCCCCCCACGAAGGTCTTTGGTTTATCATCAATGAAAGCATACAGATGCTCACTATGTTTTCACATATTCTCAGAATCATTTGAATGGAAAGTTTTCGCCACATCGACTCAAAGTTTCAACGTACTTAACTAGGACTCGCCGAAGAGTGTAATACATTTAACATTTTTTTATTCCGGCCCACTTTTACGCATGGGCATACATCTTCAAGCGTTTATTTCGCTCCTGTTAGATGCCTATTTCTGGCGTCTAATTTTTTGGTTATTTCTGGAATTGTTTTAACTCGCAAATATGGGGAACTCCTTTCGTCTAAATAACTTTGTTTTCTGTCAAATAAACGTAATCATATTTATGATTCCATACTTTTTCTAATCGAAGGGAACTTCCTCTATCACATTTTCTTCTCGCACTCTCTGACACGTATTTCCAAACATATTTTCGGGCTACACCGACGATGTAGGATTTCTGTGTTGTTCTGTTTCCCTAAGTCGATGAGCTTTAAGGTGGTCATCAATAATGATACCATTTCAAAGTAGTAGAAAAATCTTCATGATTGAATGCGCCGCTTTCTGCGCCTGATAGAACACGACGGATAGACAATCTCATAAGTCTTATAAATTGACAATGTTTTACAGAGTGTACAATGGGACTCTAGCCAGTCAGAAGCGGCCGAGTCTCTACCTTTGACTGCGGCGTTAATTATGCTCATTTTCTGGGTGGTTTTATGTGCATCGATATTTTGCATATTCGAAGAGTGGTCACTGTTTGAGTCGATATATTTCTTTTTTGTTTCTCTCACAACCATCGGTAACGAATTCATTTGTTCGAATATGAGCAACTCAGCGCAAATCTATTTATATAAACTACAAAACAAATGAATATACGCATATATACGAAGATGTATTTGTATGTTATAGTTAAGTGGAGATTTTAACTCTTTTTTTAAGTTCTGATTTCGAAGGCTTTGAAGTAATATGAAGATAGCGTTTTGGTCCCTTCATTTCACTCTCAAGTTCCCGTATTCTGATATTTATCGGGCTCGTTCTTATGCAACTTCGGAAATACTGGTCACAGTACCTATGATTGATTAACTGAGAATTTGTTGGTGTCTTCACGCACTTGTGCCCTCTTAGTTACACATTTGTAACGAATGTGTTCATGCTTTGCGCTAATTGATCTGCGCATTTCTACAAGTAGATGAACTAAATGCGCCTGAGATATACTATAGTCGATTGAGGTATGCTTGAGACGGTTCATTTTGATCACTGATCTTGAAGCAGTGCGATCAGGCTTAACAGAAAATCTCTCGCCTCATTTCTGAAGTGAAGCTAAAAGGACAAATGATTAAGATCGATGAGCTCAAGAAAAATCGAATTTGTTCTCTGCACTAACATTTCGTGCAGCCATTCATTTTACTCACGAAATGAGCAAAACAATGTGCAGAACAGGTGCGCAAAACATTCGACGTTAGAGGCAAAAAAATTCTTTTTTGTGCGTTAATAATTCTCTCTCACAACAGTCATCAGTGCTAAGGAGCACTGAAAATTTAGAATGAATTCCATAGGAATTATATTACGAGTGCGCTCATTGTTCGTTGTTTCGGAAAGCGAGCATACCACATAGAGTGAGAGACACGGACAGAAGTTTTTATTTCACTAAGATTTTGGAATAGTTCATCTGACACCGTTCACCGAAAACAGATGTCATTGAACTTATCAGTCATATTGATAAAACTAAAGCAGCACCTGATTAGGTTGAACACCATTGCATTATTGACAAAGGAATATCAGGCTGACTGATGGAAGACTAAAGTATACTAAATAGCGATGCTTTATCTATTGAAGGTTTCGGTGACTTGACGCCAAATCATGAAGTGGCAGTTGGCAATTTCGTTCTCATCCTTTTGGGATTGTCGGTGGTTTCGATGTCGATAAATATTATTCAATTGCAAGTTGAATTGATGTTCGAACGTATAGTGAAATCGATCGACGGTGATTTTAAGACGAAAATCATCGGTTCGTTATCAATTTCAAAGTAAGATGTTTAGTATGATGATTATCGAGAAATATTTTTATCTAGGCAGATGAATGCTCCAGTAGACTATCCAAGCATGAATGAGTTTAGATTTTTGAATCGAGTAATCGCAATTATTGAAATAAGCGACTATGTCTTAACACTATTCGCTGCCTGCATCTTGCCTCATAAGCAGTACTCCCAATATTTTATACATGCGCATATGCATAATCAGCGATTACTTTCGATCGAACACGATTTCAGGAACACACGTAATAAGGCCGTTGTATTCGTAAGGCTGGACATGTCGTGGTTGAGTTAAACACCTCCATTCTTGATCGGTTGGCTTTGAGCAAACTAGCGTAAAGTTTGGGTCCTTTTAGCACCACATTTTTTTTTTGTCAGGGTGAATCAAAACTGCAAATGTTTTTGTCCGCTGTACTGGAAACAACTTCAAACCAATGAACGTACCTCTTCAACAGTCAGCAGGAACAATGGGTGATAAAAACGTCTATCACTCAAAAAAGACCAACGTTATCAATATTCGTGAAATCTCTTTCATTTTTGCAGATCAGCTCGCTGATAAGGAAGTGCGAAAAGCGTCTGCTATGGGAGCTGACATGGTTCTCCCAAGGCGAAAAATAGGCATGTTTCGAGTCCGTTTTTGGCTGTATCAGCCAATGAAAATATGAATTCATACGTCGGCATCGATACTATTGAAACGGAGGATTGGGCCAACAATTTTCCGAACGTATTCACAAGCCGATTGCAAAATTTTCGGACTCGAATTGAGTGCACAGTTTATTTTTTTGTGAAACTTTAAATAGAAAACTGCCCGAAGCCATAGCTTATGGCAGACGAAAAGCCGGAAGTGAATGCATATGTACGATGAGGTTGGGAAAAAGGATCTGCCAGTTGCGTGAAAGTATTGCGCATTTCGAACAGACGGCACTCAAGAAGTCTAAGAGGGGTAAGAATAGAACTGATCTGTACAGATCGGTAGGGATCCTATTTATAATGTGAGCATTATTTCATCTAAAAGTATGCTCAATACTTATTGAATGTGTACTGGTGAGAGGGGAAAGAATTGTTCAATACGAGCGATCCGCATCAAAGTTGGAAATATTCACTTGGTGGATATAATTTGATGACGATACAATGTTTTGTTTTTAGGTGAACACATGAAAGACGACAAACTGAGCAATTATATCAAGGAATATGAGAAGAATGCCAGTGGTAGTGATCGATTACTCATCAGGTTCATGAGTAAACACCAGTAAGCGGTATACTTCATGTCATTTAAAGTAGAGGCATGATTAGCCTATAATCTGATACGAGTACATTAACACAGCGTTATGCATTTGAAGGTGCTTCTTCCTAAGAGATGTAACCGGAGGCGGATACGTAGGCGAGTGAGCGCATATTTTGCAGTTCCCGTCTTTTTTAGGCTGACCTATAACTGAGGAGAGGTGTACTGAAAAAGCTGGGAAGAGGGAGGAGGGGGTGAAAAGAGGCTATAGTGGAGAAACTAACACTTGTTCTGTGGTGTTCGCATCAGCATGAACCTTGAAAAAGTTAATTTTTCACTAGCGGCCCATTGTTTCACTATTTGCACCATTCGACAGGCAACGTTGTTTTCATTTTCTTGACGAATTTTTCTTGAAATTTCACAAAAAATGTGGATTCACTCATAAACAATTTGAAACTAAGCATCATCCAGAGGTTTAGAATCACTCAGTCGCCTCGTATTGTATCTTTCTATGCAGCAATGATTCCGGAAGCATCAGTTGGGCCTACTTTTATGCGCTGTTATGACTTTGTCTCTACAAAGCGTATTATGGCAACTTTATTATTATCGTTATCTTCTATTCGGTAGTTTCAGCTGTGCTGTCTTTGAGTGAAAGATACGAATATTTATTACCTATTTTTTGATCATAGGGTGACTATTTCTACTAGCTGTCATATTGATACATCAGCATCAAAGGAATTAATAATCGGCGTATGCCCCGAAGCATTTGTACGTACTGAAAAAAGATCGTCAGAATATCACCGCTGTATGATATTATTTGATGCTACCTTATGAAATCACTCAATCAAATGAGCACAGTTCAAAGCGCATATTACGGTCACCTAGTCTGTCATGCTTTTGCGCTAGCCGACATTTTCGAAAGCAATCAAATATTCTTGTTCGCAAATATGTTTGTTGATACAGTGGACATAATTTGCACATGCTTATGGTATCCAGGGACCCTGAGACTATATATCTACACTGTTCCCGGAACTATCATATGGGGAATTTTTTTCCTTTGGCAATCTCGTAATAGTGTGGAATCTCGTAACATCAATCATTTAAATGACATATCCCTCAAATTCATTCAACAAACGTTTCTTACTAGAAATTAACCATCGCATAACATGCAAATCTGCTTTCTTTATTTTATTTGGCAAGGACTTTTTGAAGAATAGAATCCTATGTAGAGGATTTACACAAGCGATTGGTTCAATTATTTTATGAATGCGTTTTTATGTGATTTATTCTCCTTATGGGCAATTTATTGGTTTTTGACTGGGAGGGATCGCGTCGTGCCGATTCCGCTTGCATGCATCTCTACTGGACCCGCTCTTTGGGACATCTACAACTCTGACGAATGTGCACGCAATATTCATTCTATTGTGACGCGATTGAAAGGTGGTGCTTATTGCTTCTCTGCTATGTCGAATTTTGATTGCCTAAGAATTGGAATGCTCCCAGTTGATGCAAATTGATTGTGATCAGATCACATAGGTTAGCAGGAATTGCTTCACGATGCAGCTCCCAGATGCTGCCTTTTTAAGCAGCTCGTCTGTTTCAAACCAGCTGCTTATTTTTTGGCAGTAAATGCAATAAAATTGAAATTCCCCACAAAAAACATAATATAACATATATTGAGAGTCATAATTTTTCACAATTTTCCCAATTTTTTGGTGGAAATCAACGTTATCGTGAAAGTGGGAAAAATCAAAAAGCACTTTATTAGCCATCGTTGAGTTCGTTGGAAGAAAAATCATTCAGTCATTCAGTATGATACAGTTGAATAACATGGTGACTCATTGGTACACAAATCAATTCTACCACATGCCACATCCTTGAAAGCGTCGAATAACCAACAATGGGATGTGTTGACAATGCTATCAACGGCAAATGGATTTCCATAACGGAAATTTTGGGCCTAAGACAATATGAGGGAGTGCAATTGTACCATAGCTGATGATTAGAATACCGAGATTTGAAGAATTAAAGTAGGATTCCACGCTAAACGATTCTATTCTGTTGGAAAAGATTGTATTGAAAACTACATTTGACTGCTAATATAAAACCTTTGCATCATATGCGTTTATTCCAATGGGTGGTTGAGAAAGAATTGAGTGTTGAAACTATGCTTGCGGAATTTTGCATTTGTTGCTTTTTCGCATTAGGTTATATTATCAGTGAAAATGCGTTCTCGATTAGTTGTTGATGTTTGTGTACATCGATAGACAGCAGTGAGAATGAGTTCAGATACCCACTCCGTTTTTTTAGATAGCAAAGGAATTCGAATTCGGTATTGGGTTGGCATTTTGCAGTGTCGCATTCGTCTCGTGTGGAGGCGCCCAGATAGCAATTCATGATGCCTTAAGATTGCTATCTTTGCTGCAAGATTGAGATGAAAATGTGTTCTTCACAAGTAATCGATTCAACCATTTTTTCGTTTCGTCGCTTCAGTGCCAACCTTTACTGTCGCCTTAAGAGGAACATTGCACTCATTAAATATATCCACTCCACTCAATTTAGAAATATTGGTCTCATTCTACTCGATTTCGATTGCATAAAATCTTCTCAACGTATTTTTTCCGCAGAAATTTCGAAGACTGTGTAAAAAACGCACAGTTGAGATCACAACAGCGGCGAAAGTAAACGATACAAAGCGTGCATTGTGGAATGCTTTCCAAACAGTTTGTCGTAGGTGAATATGCAATTCCTCTGTAGAAATTGCTGAATCATTCACAAGCCATATGGTAGTATTGTGTGCTGCTAATCGATACTTTTTTACTGCACTGATCATGGAGATCATTTAGCATTCGCGTCATTCGAGTTGCACAGAATTTATTTCACTTGCTAGAGTCTCATTAAGCGGTGTGTGTACTTGCAGCTAGGTGGTCTCTTGTTCAATGATGCTCAGTTTCGTTTTCGTTGCAGGCTACAAGTAGAATTGTTTTTGAAAAATANTATATATATATCTTTATTTATTTATTTATTTATTTATTTATTTATTTATTTATTTATTTATTTATACTTATTATTTATATAGACGAAGTAGTTTCCTGCTGATCGTTTCGTTCAGCAATTTCCGTGGCATGATATCACCATATCGCAGTATCGGCACAAGTAAAGAATTTAAGAGGTCAGAGATGTCCATAGATGCGTAGATGATTGATTACCTATCCATGTTCTCATGGAAAACGCGACATTGTTGCGCCAATTTCCATGGAATTCTAATGATATCACATTATGACATCGGTATTCTACCATCGTAATTTTTCCATCATATTCTCAGTCGTAATTTTTCCATCATATTCTCATCAATGCTATCGATTAATACGTTCACGTCGTTCGCTTGTCTGCTTTTACTGAAGTTCGTCTGATGTCAAGGGTAGACGAGTAATTTTTCTTCAAAAAAAAAACCAATTCGAAGATTTTTATTCTTCGCGAGAAAAATTTCTTCGCATATTGAGGTGCCGTTCTCGTTAAATATGGTTTACTTTATCCTTTGCTGCTATCGTTATGACTGCACAAAATGATTTTATTTGAGTTGCCCAATCTTTACTAATGGCAAGCAATTTCATCATGAATGCATTGGCATTCAATACCAACGCTAAAAATATTGAATGCTTCGAAATTGCTGTCCTCTCCTCACCTTACTTTCTCAAATTCATTACTTCAACTTTCATTCAAATATTTTAGAGGAGATATATTTGCTTGCAATATTATCTCGCATTGCTGCCATATTTCGTTTGTACATCTGTAGCATTTGTTTTTTGCAAGTGTGCCGAAGTCTAAACGGTGATCCGTTAGAAAGACTGAATAAATAAATCGTATACATGCATATATAAATGGCAACCTATGATTTTAGGAATGAGCGAAGATATTCATTTTCGATCGGATTTCAGGAGTTTTCGGAGATTCAAGGGAACAACTTTAGTGATTCAATGAATTAGTTTAGATTTTCATTTAGGGATTTTTAAGAGATCGACTTCGATTGGAAGACGAACGAACAGATGAAACGCTCAACAGTTTTGCCGGAGAACGCTAGAAAAAGCTCGAAGTTTCAAAAATTTTCAAGAAAAATCTCCGGATAGCGCGGAACTATCCTCTGTTTCGATGTTTTTTTTTTCTTTTTTAGTGAAACTGGCGTATCTGCAAAGCTCATCATTTGAGCAGCACCACAAAATAGTGCTGTTCCTATAAGTGTTTCTGAGGAGACTTGAATTCTTCTCTTCAAGAAAACTATTGATCTCTAGAGGTATTCCAACAAGCTCCATGAATTTTAGTGAGGAAACAATGAATCCAGGATAGATGGAAGTTAAGGAACCAATGCTCCCTCATTTGATCATCTAGAGTTTTAGTTTCGAAAAAATGTTGTCGCCACGGCGGAGGCATTGTTGATGGCAATCGCATTATATCATCTCATCATTTCTGTTGTTAACCTATTGCTATTTTAATTTAAGAGCTGAAATTGCTTTTTCTCTTCCCTCAATCACTGAATTGAAACTTTAATAGTTGTGCGAGGGTTCTGTGCAATACGAGAAGATCAAACACTGAGGGATGCTATGAGGAAATCACTTGATTTGGTTTCCCCACCTTCATTTTACGCTTTCAAGGCTTTATTTTCTTTCATTTTCATATACTAAAAAATTCTTTCTTGAATCGTATATATGTTTAACTCGTCTTTACCGTTGAATATCGGCTGGTATTTGAGAATTTTTTCGCTAATCCTTTGGATGCTTCCACATGAGATGCTGTGAGCGGCATTCATTTGTCAAGCTTTCAATAAAAATGCTTGAAATTATCTGCATTTTTGAATTTTAAGCCTCTTCAATGCTGCATGGAAAATTTTCAATGAATTGAAATATTATCATTGATCGTTTCAAATATAAAGGAAGGTAAACTTTTTCGATACAATTATGTAAACAAGTTATGGGGTGTGGCCACGGAATGGTGATTTGAATTGCGATTTCCTCTAATTTGTAAGCGTCTTTGGTGAGTCGACTAACATGTTCTCGCCAGGCATCTTTAAATTAATTACACCTTTCTCTGCTCGTTTTCATCGGACACTGTCTTCAAATTCAATTTATTACTATTCGACTAAATCGATTAGCAGTGCCATTGCCTGGTAACTGCAAGCATTCTATAGTGCCGACAAAATTTTGTTGTATGCCTTCTTATTGACAAAAAACTAAACGTGCTTTGAAAGGTCTTATAAAATGCCTAATTTGCAACCCTTTCTTGCTTAATTTTATTGATAATCGTTCCATCGATCCATTACATTTTGCTGTTTTTTCTATTCACTTAGGCAGTTATTATACTCAGGTGAAATTTTAAAAAAAGTTTTATGTGGAATGAGCCAATGTTCCAGATGCTGATTTACTCAGTTTTTCAATAACCTATTTTATTGTCTCAATTAATGAAGCAATATTTTTGGAGGTTTTCTGAAGCCAAAAGGTGATTATAATGAAAATAACGAGTATATTTGAATGATCGATGATTTGCTGTCTACGAGAAAGCTACTCAATTTCTAACATTTAACATGCTGAATTTCTAGCATTTCCAGTTACATTGATCAATAGCTTATAGTGCATTTCAATGGGAATTTTTTTTAAATGAAGATTGTCGCAACGTTCGGCGCAGTGACGCCAATGTTTTAATGTCTTAATTATAACATCAGCATCTTATTTCATTTTCTGTCATTTCAGCCACATTTATGAACGCTTAGAGGCTTCCCGTATATTTTTATTCATTTGAGAAAGAACGGTCGGTCAGGTTATGATTTTTCAATGGCTTTTTTCCATCTCTATCCCTGCATTTTGTGTCCTCTTCTTTCTACACTTCAGAGATATATTTGTCTGCGCTGTTGTTGTGTATATTCACAAGGTGTCATAGATGCTATGAAGTTAGCATTGCTAGGAGTCACAGGGCTATCATCTTTGTGAAATTTTGGTATGATGGTAATGCGAACGCGTCGTTCAGTGTTGGCGAATTCCTTATAGAGCCGTTGGCAATGGTATGAAAATGTTTTCTTATTGAGCATTTTTATAATCACCGACCAATGTATATTTGACATTGCTTCATTGCTTCTTCGCAAGAAGGAAATGCTGCTGTCACACACAATCGCATCCCACGTGTGTGTTTCTGTCCACTGCGCATTACCCGTTCACCTAATGAAGTCTAATTCCTTCAGCTAGTGATCCTCTTCGTGGCTTATTGGCATTTGAACGTGAGTCTTGAAATTCTCAAGGGAGTTTTGTTGTGCAAACCGTTGGACATGGCTTTAAAAAAACTTTCTTTTCTGAGAGAAATTAGTATTAATGACTGACGAGATGAGAGAAAATACATACGGTACCATGATTTCCTGAATATCAGTGCAACTGTTTAGCTTAATAGGCGGAATTTTATTCGGTATGTACCATATCACCATCTCAGTGTGCTGTCCCAAATGTTACACCTTTATGTTTTTTCACACATTTTACTGCCTATTAATGTTTCCAAAGTCTACGGTTGAAGTTCACACATACAGTAGGGGTCACTTGTGATGAACGTTATACTGGGCAGATATCATGGCTTTGATTTCGGTGGTTTCATAGTTGAAACTATAGGATAGGCACAGAGACAGACAAACGTATATACATATAAGCAAACACGGAATGACGCGACCTCGTTATCGAGTCTATTGAGAACCTGAATTTGCTGTTCGAATTAATTAAACAAAAAATGCACTGTTGCTTCTTGCATTTCATCAATTTTTGGAGTCGTGTTGCTAGAGATTGCTTGGATAAGCTCAAACACAAAAAGCACGTGTCGTGCCCTTTACTCTGTCGTACTCCTCCACTTGTTGCTTTTTCGAGTTTTTGATTTTTTCTGCCTTACTAACCCGACAAATTGTCTTTGAAACGTTCCATGCAAATTATGTAGTGGGCGGAAGAAAGATTTTCGTCGGTGCATTTGATAGGTGAGCAGTCCTATGATTGTGATGGTCGTTGTGTGACTTAATTGAGGTTTTCAAACATATAACGAGGTGTTTTTGATATGTACATAGCACTGAGCAAACAATCATTTCAGCGTAGGTGTCATTGCTTCATGTTCATTTTAATAATACACGCAATATCCCATATACGTTTCCCCTCCAATATCTACTCTTCACAGAAGTATAGTAATCCTCTAGTTCAGTAGTACTGTACCAGCGAATTCATAACATGAAGCCGAAATTTCCTTTTATTGAAAAGACGCTTAAACGTTACACAGGAGCAAAAAAAAAACTCTAAACTATCGAAGTTCAGAAAAGATAGCTGTAATATTTTCCGTAGAAATCATTTAACATATTCCCTGTTAATTATGGCGTACTGTCAAATGCATGAACCACGACCTGCAATCATTGAACAACTTTGCATTAATATATCTGTCTGTCTCTAATAATATCCATCTGTTTTATTCTTTAGAGGCAACTTGTAAAACGATGAAATCAACTGTGCCAAACATATCTAAATATAACGTTCACTTGGTGCTAAGAATGCTTACACAAGAAAAATGAATTTCTTATGAGAAAAAAGAAGGAGAACAAAGAGCGATAGCTGTTATGGCTGATATATGTGACTTCAAGATGAAGCGATGTTATCATTGCGGCACAGATCGTCTTTGTAACAGATAAACTATCACAAATCTATCATCGAGTCTTAGTACTTAAGTGCCGTCCAATATTTTCGATTATGGAGCTTCCTTCTAACTCTCTCCTTATGCTCATATAAATCTAATTAATGAAATGCTCAATATAGTGGCTGTATATGGCGTCACATTGAGCATATAGTTAATGGCGTGTTACAGGTCAATTAATTGCCTCATTTAGTTCTCAAAGTGAGCGGAAAGAAATTCAACTTCCTCTGCAAACTCAATCTCGAGGATTCAATGAGCCGTCTTAGTGAATTCAATAGTCTATCGCATGAAACCTCTTTCGTTTTTACGCCTGTGCTTTTCGCATCCCACTTTCAGTGGCTGCTATGCGAAACCCAATTTTGGTACCGTCATGCCTGTGCGAATGTAACGCTCTAATGCTCCAATGCTGGCTTTTTGTATATCGTATGAGTGTGTGTATATCTGTGAGTGTCTGTTCACCTTTCTCCCAAACGGTTACAATTCGCGAACCAGAACATACACACCAATAAAATTTTATCGGCATAATCTACATCTTAGAGGGACTTGCGCTGCGATTTATCATACATTGTTAATGCTTAAAGGCGGCATAAAATCTCACATTTCAAATTTTGCTCCTATCGATCAAATGCAGCGTAACGAACGCGTCTCTTACGTTGAAATTCGCCAGCTGAGTGCAATAGAGTGGGAATTCTTCCTTAGAAGTTATTTTAGTGTTGTTTAGGCAACTTTTTGCTGAGCCACAAAACTATTGTGCTAGCTTTCTATCTATATCGTCTTCACCTGCTAACGATTACTTTGAATCGTCCTCATATTTTATATTATGGAATATGCAGAGGAAAGAAGTTAATTAGTCGGCGCGAGTATCTTTTATCAATTTCTTCGCATAATGAAAGTACCTGAGTAAATTTGATCGCCTTCTAAAGTCATATTCATGCTAAAATGAAGTTTCGCGAATTTCTCTCTACTTGTTGGTCAGCGAAAAACGTTTGCTGAAAGTGTTTTGCATATAGATGAGCGAGCAATCTTATAGCAGTTTATTTCAATATGTTTTCGAGTACGAAGATTGCTGCGCATTATCAAATAGGAGCCATGTGTGTAGGTAGGATTGTAAACTTACTTCGCTGTTTCAACCATATGTTTCTTAACTTCTGCTACTGAACTTTTCTTCTTTCTTCTTAGGTAATGAAACGATAAAAACTATGAAATACATCGGTCCCATGAGCTCCGCAACCGACTCTCCATATGTTATCGCATTTCATCGTTTCATTTTGATTTCCACTCAGAATTGGAGTTCGCCATGTGGATCTTTCTTCTCGTCTTCATAATACTTAAACTCGTCGCATTGATCGAAGTTTTTAAATGATGAGGAAAATAGGAAGTTTTGTGGTACTTGTTTGCTTTTTTGACACTATTCCTTGATGGGAATTAACTAACTGCGCATTCACTAAAAATTTAGGGCATGTTTCATTCCAACAAAGAACACGTGTATTATAATGTCTTCGTTAATAGACTTTTGTAGGCAAAAAATAGCGATGCTATAAGGAAGAAATATATGCGTGAAAAGTGAATAAAGAGTATACGAATAGCAAGCACTGATAAGATGTGTTTCAAAATTCGCTTCGATCGTCCGTTTCCACTTTATAAATCCAAAAATAAATTTTTCCAACCAGAAAGTCAATTTCTGATGACCATATTTTTCGTTTCTTCTTAAATTTGTTATGCATGAATAATGTGATCTGGGATGACAAGGTTATCCTGTATGATAGATTGAACTGCGATTTGTACGCAGTAGTGAGTAAGTCTAGAGTCGCGCTCACGTAAAAAAGATTCATTTACATCCAAAATCAGATCAAACCGCCTGGTTGGTCACGGCCCATCAAATTTTGGATCTCAAATATTATGCGATCTCATGACGATCAAATATTAATCACTGAGGCAAATGTATTCAGTTCAAAGTTTCGCATCAGAGTTTCTCATCGCTGCCTATGAGTTGTGATTTCATTGTAAGACAACGTGTAAGGAGGTAATCGATACGCTATATGTTCAGTTAGGTGCGGATAAACAGTGAGGTGCAGATTAAGTATGAGATTGTGAGCAGCGCCTAGAGGTCCTAACGTGAAGTAGTAAACAGCCGGTTTTGAGGCGGTATATAGTGAGGTGNGTTTCGTGGTTCCTTGTGCTCTGCTGTGATGGCCGAAAGGGATTAAAAAATCTGCAGGTCCATTTCAATTTTCAAATCGTATTAGGCCATAAGTAGCCAAATATATGGCGTCTCAAACCGATGGCTCCTCTTAAATGAAATATTAGATACTTGAAAAGAGGAAAGAATGAATGGCTTGATATTCTCCCCTCGTTCAAAGAAGCATGATGCATATTCATATAAATAAAACCCGTATTTTCTACTTTAAATTAACCAGGCTATTGGAAGACAATTTAGCAGATCGATGGTCGCGTCTTTTGCTTTGACTGCTTCTTCCCCTTCCGCAGAAACATCGTCTCATTGTATTTCTTTCCGTTGCGTAAAGATTCTCGATTTGCTCGGTTTCCTTGCAGTTAAAAAAAGGAGCTGCTTGCATGTTTTCCCGAATGAGCTTTAGAATTACTCAATGTAATTAATTAGTTGATTGATTGCATTTACATTCAACGTCGCCACAATTGAGTCTGATATAATGAATATATTAATATTCACAAATAGTGTAATTATAGGCTCACAATTGTGCGACTCGCTCACAAGCAATGGATATCTTAGAGCCAACGCTTTATTTCGACTTCATCACATCATAACAAAATTACTTTGAGAAAAAATAAACAATGATTTTATTTCTTATCTTTACACATCTCATCAGCAGAGTTGCTGGAAGAGATCAGAATAGCAGTTGTGAGCCAGCGAAACTATGCATACCAGGACTCTTACTTCCAGTATGGAATCCCCAGGTAATTTATTTCGTGACTTTTGGTAATTTTTCCGGTAATTTCAGTGCTTTCCTTGATCGCCAATATCGATGATGTGCGTTGTGATAATAAAAATGTTGACATAAAATTTTTGGCATAAAATTTTAACTGAATCTTTTATAACTACAGAAACGTTTTAAGCAGCTGCAAAGATAATTTTGGGTTATTTGATTATTGTATAAACAAAGGGGATAGCACGTTAGCCAAGCTAAGGAGTAATCATAGCTAGATGCGCACTCTCATCTATAATATTTGTGGATGACGTTGAATTATTGGGATGATCTGTTTGTTCCTTTATCACTGAATTCTTTCACCAAGTTTAAACTTCGAATCGCATTTCAACGCCAAATGCCAATTGCATTTGAATGGCCCCAGTAATGCGTTAATATTGCGCGCATGTCTAGAGAAGATTTCCACTTTGTTACCTACTCATAAAGCATTGAAATACGTCTTTGTCCAGTGTAACTTCAGAAAGTTTTAGCAATTAAATATGCCCATAGGCGGAAATAAGGAGTGAGAAAATATGAGAAAATTACGCACGTTGCAATTTTCATAAATATTGCAATACTGCAATTGTATATGTTTATATATAGAATTTACGATTATGAAATGGAGAAATTTTATTAAAAAGATACCACCTTGAAATAGCAAAAATCGGTGAGTTTTATTTTACTCAAAGCATATAGCATTTAAATGCTCTAAATAAGTACAACTTTTTTTTGCAATGCAAGTGAATTGAATAGTTTAGAAGAGCGGCGTTAAGAAAATACAAACATATAGCAATGTGTTGCACACTTCCCTTATAACACTTTTGATTTGCCTCACGGGCTATCCATAATTACCTGAATGAAAAAAAAGAGATTGCTTTTCTGACTGTAAATAAGAAATAAGGTCATGAAATTTCATATAGCTTACTAATATAGCACTTCTAATTTATCAAATAATAGAATCAATAATGATAAAACACTTCGATTTTCCTATTAGTCTATGAATCTACTTATAATATTAGATGATATCCGATTAAAAAAAGCGTTATTGCAGGTTCTAGTGCTCCTGAGATATTGCTATCAGTTATCGAGATCTTCGGCAATAACTTTGAAGCAGGTACTGGTTGATATATCTATGGACGTCGATTCTGTTAATGATGATTTACAAATAAATGCAAAATCTATAAGATACGGCGGTGTAGCAAAACACTGGAAATATTTTATTTGTAATGTCAAAGGTGAAATATTATTGGAATATGCATTTATGTAAGTTGATTTTTGCTAAATTCATTACTTAGTACGTATCAGTTATCGTCGCTCCTTTCCTTCAGTATAGTGAGAATCATGTTTGGATGGGCAAATTTCGCTTTTGCCATAAAAATTTATTGCTATAAGTTCTAAATGGTTTCTTCTCTACTGAAACGGTTCAATAGTTGGTATGAGAATTTACATAAATGTAAAAGATTATGGCATGAGAATTTTAATATCTCAGGAGAGCTTCTTGATATGCTGTTTTTCAATCGTTTTCTGTAATTTGCGCACCTGTTTGTTTCGCTAACTTAATTGGCAATAAATATGAGCGTGTGCATAACAGGGAAAGGCGTCACGTAAGGTGTGTAAATTCTTCTAAGAAAATAGCGCATTGTGCTACAGAGCATCGCTGAACTACTTCGGCAAAGTGAAAGTTGAGAATTGAAATCAAATTGAACAAATTAAGAAGGTCAATCCTCTCGTTTCGGAAAGATGAGTTCGACTTAAGTTCTTTTCAGGTGTAACTGTATTTCCCATCCAAGCAATAGGCAGCCATAAATTAGGGTTTCAGGCAGTACCCTCTACAGAGAAACGAATGGTCCAACACAATGGTGTTTTTTGGATAACTGTTGCATGGTCAACATTCGCCTATATCTGGCTCTATCTTATTATTTCTGTATTCTCACCAGGCGTTATTCAGGTATATCTTTGCACCTTTGCAATTGCTCCCTCTTTTCGGTTTATATTTCGAGCATAGCAGTGTTATTTACATACTCATTTATGTAGAAAAGTACTTGGCTTCACGAGTATCTATCTTTTTTCTTGTTACTGCGATGTTACTATGAGCAACATGGAGGAATAATAATAGAAGGAACAGTAACAATCATGTCTGAACTGATGTCTCGATCATGAAACAACATCAAAATATTGAAGACCAAAACATAAAAAGGAAAACAAGCGAAAGGTGACACTTATAGAAATGCGAAAAGCAGTCAAAATGGGAACAAAGAATTTCATTTTTTTTCGCTATTGTGGTAATCATTTGCATACTCGGCTAAAGGATTAAAGATTCCGAGGAGATAGTTGAAAATTTGATGCAAAGAACTCTTTCATAAAAAAAGCGGCCCGCTTCGCCTATTTATGAAATGCCAGAAGCGTTACATTCAATGCAACAGAGGACATCCTTAAGGGAATGGTCACGGCATACCCCACGGAACACAGTTAGGGGAACCTTCAGGGAATAGTTACCGTTTTTTATTTTGCAGGCAAATCATACATTTGCCAAAAACATAACATAAACGGTCGCATAAACCATTTGAAATAAGAAACTCATTTAGATTTGAGGGAACCTTATTTAGGGAGACAGGTGATACAGCAATAGGCTTGAAGGTCATGTTTTTTGAGAATAAATATCGAATATAAAAGGGGCCATAGGTATACGGGATAACAATAGTGCAACAAGTACTTTCACGATCGTTCCCATCGAAGAAGCGTGAATGCTTGATCGCAACAACATGGCGACGACAAAGCGCACGACATATATTTGATCCATCTCGCAACTTTCGTGCTAAATTAGTATCATCTCATCAATCGTCTTCCGATCCGTCGGTTAGCGCCAATTTTCGAAAAATTGGCNATCAGTACACCGGGAAATTTGGTCGGCGATTGCTCACAGGAGCGCGCACTTCATTTTTGAGGCGTTCTGAATCAGTACCAGCAAAGCATAAGGATATCGACGGCGGTATTCATCCTCCTGAACATAGGTGATTTTTTTTTTTTGAAGCATTTAGGCGTTCACATTGTTCGCCTGTAGAAGTCGATGGCTTACTATGTTTTTAGGAGCAGTAAATCGAGAGGTGCTTATAGCAGGGCCCCAATTATTGCTAAGACTAATTGGCATAGAAAACTTCAAGTCAGAATGGTTTTAAATTACTCTTTCAGGGTAGTGGTTGTTTTCAAATTTCAGCCTGTGCTGAAAGATTTCTATCGAAACTCACTACGACGCAACCCCACTTAAGGCTACATTGTATGAAGAATGCGTCTTTAACTTCATCCCTTCCTTTAGTACAGTACGCGAAGCATTTTGATCTGTCGGTTCCATTGTGAACATTAAATTTTTCTCGATTTATAAGATTTTATTCGCTTCTTCAGGTTGTCGCTGTTGTCAAATCAACAAGATGCTGACGTGATCGCATTTGAGGAACATCGTAAGAAATATCTCGATATGTTCAGGAAGTTAAGGATTGAGAATCCTGACGCGCCCGCAGAAGAACTGGAGAAATTGGCGCTTGAGAGGGTTGTTGCTCAAGAGCCAAAGAGTCGAGCATTTTATCGAATTCAGGTACATCGACAGTTGTCACAGATCGTCAGATTTATTCTTACGCCTGATGAAAATTATACTCATCGGCAGCCTATTATTGGCGATAGTTAGGGGAACGTTGCTACATTTGAAAATATTTCACTTGTATGAAAGTGCTATTAACATGGAAATGATTATTGTTCCCATTCATAAACATTCCCACTTATAAAAGTTCACTTAAATATCGGTTATATTCTCGTTCGATGAGCTGTTTTGTATTACTTTACATTCGCAGTTAATGTCTTATGTTATAGCGTACGTTTTTACTCTTACTTAGACTAAGGTGAACCTAGACTGCACGGTTTCATTGGCCATCTGAAACAGCGGTTGTTCATAAAAATTATGTATCTGTCGCCTCTGAATAGGAGACTGCTATTTTGTATAGTCTACGACTGATTAAGTGAACTGAAACGATATCTGCACTTAATGAACAGGATTTATCGGCCGATCTGATCTTTTTTTTCTTTTTCAAGGCAACCAGGAAGTTAATTGGATCGGGTGATATTGCAACGAGAAAAATGAAGAAGAAAGTCAATGAATTCGCCACACCGCAAACGTCAATAAAACGAAAGCAAGAAGCTATCGTCAGGTGTTTATAATTATATGCTTGCCATATAATAGTTGCTAACAGTGCCCTTGTTTTGTGAACCTAGGCGGATCTTGCAAAACTTCGCTGCGCTGTTATAGTCTAAGGAAAAAAAAAATCACAATTGATTCAATTCAAATTCGAAGGCATTGTTTGCGTTTTCAACTTGAATCTGATTGATCACATGATATGATGTAAAGGCTCATATCTCACTAGTTTTGTATGCTTCTTTCATTTTCGCAAACTTATTATCAACCCTTCAGATTTATTCGTTCCATGGATTTATTCGGTGCTTATTGACGAGTTTTGCTCGTTAACTTAGCCGCTTTATTGGAACGTCAATATGCGTGTGAAAGCAAACTTTGCAGTTTTGATCCGGCATGTTACGTGTGCTTGGAGAACGCTGGTTCGGTGAAAGTGAGAGTGAAATGTGAGATGGAAGAAATCGATGTGCCAGTTGTCGTCACAGTTCATTATCGTACGATTGCAGACACCGCACAAGAATACAGTGATTTCCTTCCTACTGAAGGCATTCTGAAATTCGAGCAAGGCCAGAAATGGTATGCATGTATTAGTCTTTTTTCATTTGGGAGCTGCATATCCCCTCTCCAATCCCTCCATTCCTTTTCCCCTTGTTTTTAATAGAAACGCCGAATTTCCTCTATCCTTCCTCCTTCCTCACCTCATGACATCATTCCCGTCGTTGCCACCAAAATGATTCTCCACATCATCCCGTTATTTTTCTTCTTTTCTGCAGTCGGGAATCGAAGTTGTGGTCACTTAAGGAACAATGAAATGGTGGGAAATGGGCATTAAAACGACTCAATGAACATGGTTGTTTGGTGTTCTTTTATGTGCTCAAGAAAGCGAAAACTTTCGCATAAGGAAAACTTCGCATCGTCTGGCCGATGGTAATGAAGCGCATCACAGCAGCACATGTCTTTCTGAAGGGCAACTTGCGCTATGAGTTCAACTCTTTTCTAAGCCTTTCTGAGGAAACTAATGCCGAAATGAGATTTGCAAACGGAGTTAGCTGCAAAGTCTTTTAGATAGACCTACAAATATCATCGTTGTATGAGGAAGAGCTCGTCAATTCGTAGAGAATGGATGGATTGTGTAAACCCATAGAACGTAATTTCCACTTTAAGAAAAGCTTGATTACCTCAGCGGAAATTACATAGGGCCCAAGCGCAAAAAAATACGCAGAAGCCGAAGTAAACAATAGTATAGATGTCTATTCGCAACCTTTCATGAATTCTCAGCGGCTGTCGTTAATCAAACGAAATCACGTTTCAGCTTTTCGTAGCTGTTTCGAACGAACGGATTCACAAAATGCAAGATCAAACTGGAAAACAGCGAGGATTAATATTAGCTCTAGCTCAATTCACTCATGCATTTCCTGTGGTCGCTCCTTCTTCAGTAAGTATCACCGAATTAGTGAATGGTTCGAATATTTTTGCCTCAAAAACAATTATAATTGATTCAGGCAGGAAATCAGGATTGGCATTGTGGATAACGATGTTTATGAGGAAGATGAACAATTCATGGTTCGCTTATCTCAAGTGCGAGCTTATCGACCAGGTAAGACAGATATTACGGGAGAATTACAGCTTGGAATTTGATCCACAAAACTCAACAGCACAAGAACATTTAAAAAATGTGGAATTAAAATTTGGCTCCATGGTGGCCAAAAAATTATCAATAGCTGGAGCTGAAATAGATATGACTCGAAGTAACTAAAAGTGAATCACTGTGAGAGGAGATGATATTTCAACTCTTAGAGAAGAGTGAGAAGAATGTGGTAGCGGGAATCAAGCGCATTACGCAGAAGAATAGGGAAAGTAAAATGGAGGGAAGACATGATAGACCAAAAAATATCGTAGTTTGATGCCGCAATCTTTTTTGAGCAGTTTCTAACTTAGAACAGTTGCAGTCTGGTCTGGAAACGAATTCCATTCGCTGATCGCCCTACTGAAAAGCAAATGCTTATGGACATTTAAGTGGCATATGTTTTTACCAAGTTTAAAAGGGCGGATAGAATGGATACGACTAAGAGTTGTTGAGAGATGAGGAAAATTCATCAAATGGAATACACTGTGTTATGGACAGTGTTATAAGCTATTACTGAAAAGTAAAATTAATGTGGTTCAATAGTTTTGAGACGGAGGCGTGGATGTATTTCCTTCGATTAATATAGGATAGCAAGTCTTGCATACTTCAAGGAGATTTCGAGGATAAATCTTTCATTTAGAAGATCATATTTATAAGCTGAGAAAATCTAACCGTTACCGAAATACTTTTATAGCTTTTTGCGGCAATAATGCTGCGACAACTATAGAGACATCTGAAGTTACACAGATAGGTCAGTTGTTGTAAAGCTGGAGAATGTGGATCGCTTTTTCAAAATGGGCTTTACTAGGGCGGTTTTTAATGCTGATGTTGCAGCAGTAGTAACCAGAGAATAGTAGAAGATATTACACAGTGAACATTAACAGAATTATTGCCATCAAACATCGAAAAGCGCTGCAATAGCAGCTATATTTTCATATGAGAAACGGCTCCTAAATTATGCACCAGAGAGGGGAACGCATCCAATATTACAAGAATCTTCAAGACGACTGTAAAATACAACTCATAATTGTAGTTGGTAGTTATATTTCGAATAAAATAACAGAAGGGAATGTGTGATGGCTGATGACTTTTGAAACGACTTTGAAATCGCTCGAAGGCAACTCAGACTCCCATAATTAACCTTTGGCTGCTGCAATAACGTGGAAACAATAAAAGATTTGCCATTAGAGAGTATCAGCTAGTAAAAAATTTGCGGTCAGAGAGCATGAATTAGTGATTTAATGTTCGGAATGTGGCGGTTTAAGACATCGCATTTTGTTTTACTGAAATCATCGATGGGCATATTCGATTCCAAATACCAATTTTCTTCAATTTTGGCGACTGTACTCTCACGTTCTTCCTCCTTTTTTTACGCGCACAGTCAACAGAGTGGACTTAAAGGTGAAGAAGGGATACCTGTGCAAGCAAGACTCGGATGTGCGTCTACAGCGACGGTGCTCATTGTTGATGACGATCATGCGGGTGCATTCGGCTTCACATCTGAGAAATTCAAAGTGGCTGAAAGCAAAGGAATTTTTATCGCTGAGGTAAACACCGTCATTGAGCAATATTTCTCTCTCGTCTCGGCGTGGTAGAGTACAAATAACGACAATAGGGGCATTGCCAGTGTCAATGAAGACTTTTTTCGTAAGGTGATTTCCTTATTTTACTAAATGGTTCCTCATATTGAACGATGAAATCAAAACCTTGACCAGTGAATTAAATTCATCATCCCTCTCTCAAAGAGCTATCGCATAAGTATACCTGCTTATACGAAAGACACACTGTTGACGGTCGCCATTGTTATGCTGAGTGCTTTCAGTCAGAACAGTCTAGTGGTAATCGAAGAGTGTGATGGAATGGTAAATCACAAAAGGAATTCCACTGAGTTGGAAAAGCTCTGCAATGGTTGTCTAATTGACTTTGTTTAGATAATGCGTACTCGTGGTGCACGTGGAGAAGTTTCGATCCCTTATAAGACCGTCGACGGTGCTGCAAAAGCAGGCCGTGATTACATCGCCGTTGAGGGTGTCGTTCGCTTCAAAGATGAACAAACCAAGTTCGTTTCTTTAGGTTATGCTGTAAAATTTGTTGAAGGATGCTAAATATAATGTAATTTTATATTGCCGATAACAGTTAGTTCCGTGGGTTTCATTTTGGTTTAGTGACATTGCGATACTTTATGGAGACAGCTAGCTCCCTGCTAATTAGTTTGCTGTTGCGTTGAAAGGGATCGATCACTATCCTTACTGTTATTTGTGGGGAGTCTATTATGGGTAATGCGAGTAGTTCCAGTCTTGGTACTTTCTTCTTTTTGCTCTCTGTGATTTGTGACTCTCTGTGATGAATTATAGTTGTGAATACCTTAAATAGCTGTTCACTATTCAACAAATACAACCGCCAGCTTAGTGATCGATGATTCAGAAGAAAGTGCCATGCGGTTTCCCATTACTCTCTCAGTCAGTTTCAAGTAATTGGCGGGTTGAAGGTGCACATTACAAATGGTCTTCCCTTCATTTAGCGTAAACGATCCCTTGAGCTGATGGTGTGCAAGCCTGAATGATACTTCACGCTTTTTTTTTTCTGCAAATAACGTCACTCTCTATCCAGAGCCGTCAATCCTCAAAAATTGTGTTACCACTGCACTGTAAATGTTCGTAGATCTGCGTGCCTATATTAGCTCGTTTGATGTTTCTTCATTTCGCACCGCTAAACAAGAAGAATATGCGGTGACCAAAACTACTGGGAAGAACCTAATCTTCTTCTGGAGAGCAGAGCGGACACGAGCGAATCGCCGATCTCGGGGTCCTCTACTTTGTGTTCCGTTATCCGACCTCGAGATCTCGAGGTTGAACAACCTCACCTATAGATAAAGTGACCCTACGAGAATCTAAGTCCAGAGACTGCAGGATTAAATTGTTCGCATCAAAGAGCGCCCGTCTGATCAAAAATATAGAATTGTCTCTGAAATTAGGTCGTGAAATTTGCAGCTCAGATATGCAGCGCCTGTTGCAAAAGAATTGACTTTTTTGTCGACTGAAGAGTCAAGCGGCTAGGTAGTTGCTATTCTTGCAGTTTCATCTTTGTTCTGATTATGATATCTCATTATAGAGCAGAAATTGCTGTTGAAATCATCAATGACGATGAGTATGAGAAGAACGAGGACTTTTATTTGGAACTTGGGCAGCCAATATGGCATCGTGATCACCCTTATGAAAACGATGTCGAGCTTGGAAGGCCCGTTCTCTCCGATCATCCCAGGTGCAAAATCGTTATCACTGAGGATCACGAATTCAAGGTGAAGTTTCATTGCGTTGCAAATGTATCTATCATCTTCTTTAAAAGCTTCGAATATCTTTTATTGCTTATTATCAAACCTTATTTCTACTAAGGGAATTGAATGCGCTGTCCTGTCCTATCGCTTTTGCAAAACTATTCATGAAATCTTAAAATTGACTATAATTTCCCTCGAATCTTCCACGAGATGTGGGAAAATGCTCTTTTGGATGCGAAAAAAAAAGAACATGGAGGCATCACCTCATCATCTCACGTACTTGGTGCTTCTGATGCACGGTTCGTTGAAGAAAGCAGAATTCACGGTTGTTATTCGTCATGTGCCACTTATGGACACGTGCCAATGCTGGAGAGTAAGGGACGACATATTGAGAGAGAAATTCTACGTGGTGCACGCAATGGTTTGTACACAAACTGCTAACTGCTATATGTATCATTTATCATTTATGCAAAAGCCGTTCTATTGGGGCAGATAATTTTTTAAACGAATTAGGCAAATTTACCTTAGTGGGAGATTTCCTAAAAAAACATTTCCGCAAACAATGAATTGCTTCTTCTGTTTGCGAACATCTCTCATGAACAGATGTTAGAAGATTATAGAAACTTTGGAATATTTTCAGAATTTTATCGATAAATTAGTAAAGAACGCTAACACTTCAATAATGGTCGGCACACATAGTTGGAAGCAACAGTTCAAAGAGGCGATTGAATTTGAGAGTGAGAAAGGTTGGTTTAGTGATGTCACTAAAAAGCTTGAAGGAAATGTTTGTACGAATTATTCGGCTATTTATTATTGTTGATAAAGGTTATGATGAGATTTTAGTTACATGTAGCAGTGGCCACCAAACTAATCCATATGTAGAGGGAAAATCCATGAGGGATGGGACGAAAGGCGGAGAAAAGCTTCGTATGCTACTCGCTACTCATCCTATCATCCTCTACGGTCCTGTCTCGTTTTTATTCTCATTGCATTTTCAAACCTTTACTTTGCAGAATTTTGCTGTGCTTTTTATTATTCAGTAAATTAACTGCGTAATACTTGGTCAGGCACTCAAATTGCATTTGCAAACGACTTGAAGTTAATCAGTCTTAAGCAAATCACAAATTGTGTTCGAGACAGCGCGCTACTCGAATGCTAATTAACGGAAGTGGCATGCGACTTTTTTGCAATTTCGTATGGTTTTTTCCCTGATTTCTTGTTTAGTGCTGCGAGTTTGGCAACACTTTTGTGCACAAGGGTAGGGAATGGGGGAAATATGTCGCCTCAAGGGCGAAAATGAATGGCGCACATTTGACCTTTCCTGTGGCAATGTTCGTTTCGTTTAAAATCTTGCTTCGGCTGCGGATACGTCGCAAGTGGGATTGATGAAATTGACCATAAAACTTTGGTTATTTATTGCTTTTCTGACATAATGAGGTTTAAAGCACCACTAGCGCGAAGCAAAAAAAAAAGCTGAAACTAATAAAAGTGCCAGACAAACGCTCACACCTGCCAATTTGCTCGATGTGATTGCTGCTACAACTAAAGCAATGATCGCTGCTCTCGAATATCATGAAAGCTACAAACCTTGTTGGCGTAGAATGAAGCACTAGGAGTGTAATTCATTCTGCAAGCAAGCGACTAGCATGCATATGCATATATGCAGATAGATATTCACGCTTAATTCTTGGATTTTCAGGAATCTCTGCCATTGAGATCTTCAGTTGCTTGTGATATTTGCTGTTATCTTTTATAAGTTAGAATTTGCAAAATGAATTGCGTAATAATTAAGACTGTAGCCATTCTATAAGGCTACTGGGAAGAAATAAAAATAAATTGGCCAATAAAAAATTTCAACAAAGAATAGTAGCTGTCACGTGTTCCTCATTGGTGCACACTTCAGATGGCGAGCCAACTTCAAGGGAAGTGCTAATGCATTTCCTTGCATTACCCTGGAAGGTATTATTTGCAACTATTCCGCCGACCGATTATATGAAAGGATGGTTATGNTTTTCTTTCCTTTTTTTTTTTCAAATCTATCTGCCTGATTCAGTCCACCATTCACTCTAGCGATTCGAGCGGAAATCGACAGATGATTCCCGGGTTTATTTCTCAACGTGGAGCACAATCGATCCCGCTTTTTCTTGTTTCGCTTTTTTTTTGAGCCTTCAAGATCTTCTACAGCTAAAGTTTTTGATTTTAGTTCCATCAGGACGAAATTTCCTCACAAAGTTTACCTATTGGGACAAATCCACCACTTCTGCGTTACGATGTCCTCGAAGGCTAATTCATGGAAAGATAATTTTGCTCCTAGTTACGCCAACTTCACAAGGGTCAGGAATAACCGCTATTTCACGAATTAGGGGTTTCCTGGCATAAATGCGTCAATAATCGCACTGTATCATACAAAGCCAGGAATTGCTTCTGGATTCTGTCAAGTTTGTCGTTCGAAGCTCTCGAATCCTGCCAAACTTTCTTTGGAAGCAATATCAAGAAAATTACTCTTTAGCGATGGCATCATGCTGGAATTCACCTCAACCCTGGGTTGCATCTCCAGATGGGCTGCAGGTGTCATCTTGTGCAAGGAATCAAGTAGCTTGAGAAAAGATCCAAAGTCTGCAATGCCAGGGTGAGAGGGCTCCTAACCTCCATTCGATCAGCATGTATTCGTTCTTGCGTGATGATCTGCCTATCGCACACCATTCACAGGCTTATCAAAAACCACACAGAGGCAACTAAATTGCTCCACCGTGGCGGGTGAAGAGGTTGCAACGAAGTGGCTCTTTATTCAAACATTATATACTTTCAGACACATTTGCTTCACGAACAGCCGCACTTCAAGACCAATGGGCCGATTCGTCGATTGGTAATGTGACCGGATCGAATGCAGTCAATGTTTTCCTCGGCATTGGAATAGGTTTGCAACACATCTCTTTGGTGCTTTGGTTATTGAGATAACTGTATGGATCGTTCCTTTTATTTCGACTCATTGCATACCTTTAGAATGCAAGAAGTATACCTACTAGTTCGTGAAAAATGGAACACATTGATGTGATAATTGAAATTGTTTTTACTTTTTGTTTCTATGTGTTGGTTGTGCTGTGAATATATTTACTATCGTCATTTACTAGGTTACCTAATAGTGTCTTCCTATCATATATATTTAACAGCTCCATCTCTTGGTTCATTCCTCAAATTTTGCAGCTCCAAAATGGCGCTCCCTCGCTCCATCGTTTCCCAACCTCATTGCGTTCTTCCCGGCTGTATTATTCCATGCAGAATCCTGTGCCACTTCACTTCTCAACTTTATCGTTTGTTCTTCTTCCACATAAATCCTTAATCAGTAGAGTTTTTATCATTGAGCTCTCAACCCATGTCATCGTCGAGACGCTTTGTCAAAAAAACTATATTTTAATGTGGATTTTATGTGGATTTAATAGGTTATCTAATGGTGTATTGGTGAAAACTTCTTATCATATATATCTAGTCGCGCCATCCCTTGGTTCATTTCCCCTCAGCTTTCGCCCACTTGATCACCAATTGATCACTTGACCAATACACCGATACACCAACAGCGACCCCATAGATTGATCACAATTGCTTAAGATTGCTAGAGTTGAAGTAAAAGACTGCAGTACAAATCCAACGGTCGGAGATGCTGGTCACCTTCACTGCCTTCTTGAGGTGTGTGTTGCGTTTCTAGATTATGCACAACTCCAACCAATGTCAATCATGAGTCGTCTTCTTGCCAAACCCTTGCTCAATTCCAACTCTAATAACTTTGCTTGAGCTTATTTCAGCATGGGCAATAGCAGCAATCTATCACGCACTCAATGATAGCGAGTTTCACGTTCATGCAGGTAGCCTCGCATTCTCGGTAACAATGTTCCTCATCGGCTCCACTATATGCATCTTCATATTGCAATNACTGCGAAAGTTTTCATCGCGTTTTTTTTTATGAAAAGAAACAAAATCGGAGTTCAGCGTTTAGAGTGGCGAAAACTTCTCGCAATATTGATGAAATTAGTGAAGGCATACCCACTACAATACCCAATGTTTTCGTTGCTCTTTTCTCTTTACGTTGAGATTTCGACACTTTCCTCTTGAGGCTACTTTCTTTTCGTATCATTGTCCTTTTAACAATACGAACTGCAAATCCACCGGATGATCCATTCGATCTGAACATGAAAGTATCATTGAGAAATAATATTATGAATGGGTGTAGAAAATTGAACAGCATTTTCTAAATATATAAAGCGCCTATTCGCAATCTCGTATAACAACATATACAGCGGACAGGCTAAAAGAAGATCGAGATTTTTTTTTTTACATTTTATCGCATCATAAGATCAGAAAGTTGGTATAAATTGAGTGTGACGAATGTGGACTCGACAGAGATTAAATCATTTGTGAGCACGGTTGAGTCCGAAATTATGCACCCGCATCCGGTATACCTTTTAAACAACTTAGCTATCGCCGAAATTCGCTTCAGAATAAATTGCTGCTCGTTCATGTATGTGCGTGCGTTTGTGAGCTTTTCGTATGCGCATGTCTATTAGCGTTTGAGATTCACCGCCATTCCCATCCGCGGTGACATCCATCGCGATACACATTAAAAAGAATTCCATCGGATGATTCAGGTTTGAAACAACCTTTTCTCAAAAGATGTTTAAATTTGCAAACTCTTCAAAAAGGAATACGAAGTAATTTAGTCATTGCAAATAACGAAAAGAATTGAAATATATGCTGAAAGCACACATTTCTTAGAATTCTATTTGCGAGCCACTTTAACGATTGCCATAATTCGTTCATCAAAAGTGTTTGGCAATCTAGCTGAAATCTTTTCTGAAAACTTACGGAACTACGAAGAAATTTCTTCGAAACTTCATTATGTCAACAAAATATTTTCGTTTCATGTCTGATTCACTAGATGAGGTTTGAAATAACGAACCGTGTAGTGCCAAGCGATGAAGCAAAACCCTTTTTCTTCAAAGACAATGACCTTCTAGTGGTCTTTCTGGATGGAGTATTCGTCGACGAGAAACTGCCACCAGAATCCTTTGCTGTTAGTGCTGTTGAACTACTACTCGCTTCTTTCCGACTCACTGTTGGCAAATATTCGCTTGATGTGGAGTCTGAAATTTTACGCCATTGTTGTACAGTGATTGGTTTAAAACACAATGTGCGTTGAGGTATTGGATTTTATTTTCAATTTGTGATTCCTATTCCTATTATAGAAGAGAGACTCCAAGATTTTAATTTCTTAAGATAAAATGCAACTCTTAAAAGCAAAGAACCTTGATTCCTCCACTTATGAGAAAAGATGAGTAAAATGTACGACCTACTCTCATGCAATGCAATGATAGTGGCAGTGCGAGGTAACGTGAAAATGAACATCTGCGTGTTAGACATTAATTCAGTCGATTGTGCAATAATACAGCCGCCATTGAGGTGTTGTTAACGGATGTGATTTCATATGTCAGTTTTGTTTTAGATTCCTAATGCTACATTCCTATTAATTGCTGCTAATCTCATATATACATCAGACTAAATAAAAAATACATTTTTTGCTCTATATTACTATATATTTTTGCAATATGCTACTTTGTATTTGCTACCAATCGAGTGGCACGTAGCAAATAATTCCTATAGTTATATGTCGCATCAGTACAAAGAGAGAACCTTCCTGCAATGAATTCCTGCAAACCTTTCCATACTAAATTGCTGCATTTATTAATGTTCAAGTTATTCTCGAGTTTTTCTGCTTTAGGCAGTAAAACACTTTAAATGTTTGTCTGTTCATTAAAGGCAAAAACAATACTTGGTAGTAAATTCGCCGCTACAATTGCAGACTGCAGTAGTGGGAACCCGTCCTTCTCGTTTGTTTTATCTTCAACAGCAGGTGGCAATTGCGGAGCAATCCCGTCTGTCGTTGATGAATTCATTTCATGTACGGTCATATCAAATGTCACGACAGGTGGAGTATGCTAAAAATAGTGCTTAAAGTTTTTAGTAATCTACCTTATTTGCTTGCATAACAAAAAGTTTAGTAATCTACCTTATTTGCTTGCATAACAAAAAGATTGCAATAGAAAATATACTCAAGAGAAACGTTTGATAAAATTATTTTCAATATTTCAGCTAATACAAAATACGACTGGACTAGCAATAACCTCTCCAGGAGCGGAAGTTGCCGGACTTTGGATGTCGTTCGTATGTGGATTCCCAATAATGCATGCTTCATCTACGACTTCCCCTTCGTTCACCTATAATGAACATCTCATTGAGACGTTTGATTTTCGACTTTATTCAAAATAAGAGAGAAATTAGATGGCACACACTAATTCCTCACTATTGCAAACATTAGCAAAAGAAGAGAAAAAGCAAAAAAGGATTCGTTGAAACGAAGCGTTCGTTTGATATATTTATGAAAATAATGATCGTAAGGTTTATAGCAAAAACGTGCATGGGTAATTTAATTATTCAGGAGTGAAAAAAAATGAATAAGAAACAATGGGTTAATGAAGGAGAGGATAAAATAGCGAAAAAAATGGCACTATGAGGGCAAAAAATGGCATTTTTAAAAATGGAAAATGTTCAAATAGTCGAAATTGGCCAATTTTCAGATCCGTTCAACATTCCTCAGTTTTCTCGAAATCAGTCTAACGTTTTGTGCATATAACACTGAGTAACTTTCATCATTTCTTTCAATAATTCCATCTAAGAATGCATAAGATGATAATAAAAATAAAAGATCTGAAATGTTTTGTGAAAATAGTGCAGAAACGAGCAAAATAATTGGATGATATTGCATGCAAATACCGTTGTCATAAATAATCGTAAGCAAATCGTATGACGACGACATCCTAGAAAACACTAAAGAACGGAAAATTATAAAGTGAATATACCTTTAGGATGATAATACTTTTTGACTCGATTCAAGTATTATTTTTTCATTAGAAGTTAGCAAGCGAAGAGTTTCGAAAATTCAACTAAACTGTGAAGAAATTTTTCACGAAACGCACACTCTATAATCCATTATCGTATATCATTTCCACTTTGTGAAATGCGACGCTCCAAATGGAATCATATTTTTTGTACATGAACGAAATTCTTGCTATGGTTGAAAAGTGTATTTTCGGAAGCTTATAGAACGATCAACTAATCAGACGATCAAATCTGATGAAATGCTCAAGATGTTAGTCGTTTGGCCGCATCTGTGCTGCTATTAATTTGTCAGATCTCACCTTTGTTGAATGCGATCAAAAAAGGTAGACTGCTAGTAAAAGCTCACAGGTAATGTTAGTCAAGGGATTTGAGGGAACGTTAACAGACATTGAATCATCGTTGATGACTTGAGTCATGCTTAGCGTTATTTTCACTCTATTCCATTCTCATGCACTCACTAGTATTTTGTGCTGATAGATGAAAAGAATAAGATATTTCAGGTGTTTCTTGAAGGGAATTTAGGTGTTCTTGAAGTAAGTTTTCAATATTCTATAGTCTTTCCTTATGTTCAATCTTAGACGCCCAATTTACGACTCCTCAATTGTCAATGAACTACTCGACAATAATTCAAATTCAAGTTCACATTGTACATGTTAAACATTCCTGATCTCCGGTTTAAAATTCAAATTCATACTAAAAACATTGCAAATTTATTACCTTTGTCGATGCTTGCTCACTATCAATGAAGCTAAATGCATGAATGAGTGGTCGTCGTCTTGTACATGGACTCTCTTCATTTGCGCACTTCGCACTGCCTTAAATGAAAACTTCTACATGTAATAATTATTGAAAGTAGTCCCACGATAAGTACTATAGGTATCATGGGAAGCTAAAGATGGAGTATCCCCCAAATGCCGATTGTTTTGAACCTCATTAGTTGCATCTTCTTACAGCTATCAATAAGCGCTATCCTTTAAATATTAACAAAATAAATGCTCCTTCAATGTTATAAATGATGAGATTATGCGTAAATGCTAACTGAGTTTAACAGCATAAGGCATAGGTGGTTCCCATAAAGAAATGAAACGCGGCTATTATACGGTTGTCCTGTTTCATCCACCTATCCATCCCTTCAACTTGCAGGTCCACTGTTGTGGCAACATTTTCAGCGCCTCATAATTTCAGTGTTTTTTTATTAACAATTTTTTTATAATAACCATTGCTGTTGGCGACATGAGCATTGCAAAAGTCGAGAAAATTCGCGTTAGGCACTAGAATTGTTGTTGTTCCATTACTGTTCTCGCCATCGGTGATTTCAAGCAAGGGCATCCTGCAAGTTTAAACCTTCATACTCTTAGGGGTCACGACGTTGGTCATACTGGCTTTCAAGAGCCCCAAAATTTGCTGTGCTCTCGCACATATACACACTGAAGTACAATGCTTGCTTGAGATTTTACAAATCATGTTAAGGTGCGAATTTAGAATTTTTGTACTCAGCAGAACAAACGCAGAACGACGCAAGGAGACCTGACAAGATATGGGTATGAGCGACGAAAGCCAATGTGAGCGATGTCATCCTCTCAAGTGAACAACGCTGCTCAAAACTCTACAAAAAAAGAGAAATATGTTGAATAATATATAGCAACCTGACCACCACAGAAATCTCAAAATGTTCCTTCTTCTCTGACATGATCGGTGTGAAATGAAAACTAGCCAATGTAAAAAAGGTGCAAACTTTTTGTACCTTCGTCAATTTTTTTATAATAACCATTGCTGTTGGCGACATGAGCATTGCAAAAGTCGAGAAAATTCGCGTTAGGCACTAGAATTGTTGTTGTTCCATTACTGTTCTCGCCATCGGTGATTTCAAGCAAGGGCATCCTGCAAGTTTAAACCTTCATACTCTTAGGGGTCACGACGTTGGTCATACTGGCTTTCAAGAGCCCCAAAATTTGCTGTGCTCTCGCACATATACACACTGAAGTACAATGCTTGCTTGAGATTTTACAAATCATGTTAAGGTGCGAATTTAGAATTTTTGTACTCAGCAGAACAAACGCAGAACGTCGCAAGGAGACCTGACAAGATATAGGTATGAGCGACGAAAGCCAATATGAGCGATGTCATCCTCTCAGTGAACAACGCTGCTCAAAACTCTACAAAAAGAGAGAAATATGTTGAATAATGTATAGCAATCTGACTGCCACAGAAATCCCAAAATGTTCCTTCTTCTCTGACATGATGGGTGTGAAATGAAAACTAACCAATGTAAAAAAGGTGCAAACTTTTTGTACCTTCGCGGAGTACTTCCAGCTCTTTTAGAAGTTGTTACTGCAACGTGGAATGGCTACACTATTGTAAATATTATATTCATCAGCATAATAAGTCTCTCATAGTAGATTCCAAATTGAAAAAGTCGAGCAGAGAGAGATTTAACGGAAAGATGTTGCCATAAGGCGCTTTTATTTGCCAAAAGGCATGAAAATGCCGCTCCCTAGGTCAATATTATTACCACTAATGTCATTTCAAAATGCCTTCTCGATTAAGCGAGATTTTTGATACTGATCGGAATTTTCAAAGTTTCCGAGGATTGAATGACATAAGCCATACACAGCTGTAAAGCCCTGAATCAGGCGACGCTAAATTCTACAACAGAACTATGCAGATTACCAGAAATCGCTTTAAACACACCTGCTTATGATGGCTTGAGAACATGGGCATGGCGATGCAGGTGCATAGCTTATACGTGGAGTCGCATGCGTCGCTGAGATAGAGAGCGTTTCAGTTTCCGCTTGTGAAGCTACAGGAAGTTCAAAATCTGAAATTGGTCATCTTTTGGAGTTATCATTCAAGCAAGATATTCGGTAAATGAAATGCATATTGCCTATGTTGTTCGAACATTGCACATACAAATAAACTGTTACTAATTGACGCCCACTCTACTGCACGTTTATGCACTCATATTAAATTCACGACCCATACAAATTTGAATATAGCCATTGTATAGCTACAGGAATTTGCATTCCACAATTCTTCCTTTTTTATAAGACTCTGTTGCGTTCATTAAGACGTATTATAAACGTCATGTTCCTTTGTTTAGTACATAAGACATGCATTCGCGTACTGAAAGGCCTTATTGCTATAATATGCTTGAAACATATATTCCTCATCATATTTGTCCCATTATTTGTCGAGATATTATTCCTCCCTTTGCGTGTAATCTAATTCGCTGCAATCGGTATGCCTGCATGCATATAATATAATGCATCCATACAAATAATATAATTTCACTCTGATCCCGCATTAAGAAGTATTCGTCGAGATCCGAAAATGATCGAAAGAAATATTGAAACTGCAGCATTTTTTAAAGCAGAAGGCTGTTTTATGGCTCATTCATCTCAGCTGAAATTTCGGAAAAATAAAATCCAGATGTTCCACTATGATCTCATATTCCTCTAAAGTCAGGTTTTGAGTCTAGAGAGTTGCAACAAAGAAAATACGACTTTTTCTATAGGAACGAAGATGAGATAGCGTATTTGGTGACTGAGGGACAATAGAGGACTCGGGCTTGCTACAAGAAAATATATGCCATTAAGACGAGGTGTGTTTGTTTCTGCCATTTCATTCATGGTCATGAAAGTTGAGAAAATCAAATGTAGCGGGTAATAGCACAACATTCACACTTAATCATGGAGCGTGGAAATTGTAAATTTTTTAGGCATTGAGATCGTCAACTGCTGAGTAATATATCGGTCTGTTCGAAACTCACTGACTTCATTACACAATGGACTCGGTAAATTACTTCCTGAGTTAGATTCAGCGCATTGAGTGACTTACCTATTGGGCTTTCATGTTCCTCACTAACTGGTGGGTCATCCAATTTCGCTTCCTCACCAGCCTCGGTGTTTTCAAGAATAGGTAAGCTGCCTTTAACCGAGCCTGCGCTTGTGTGTGTTGATGAATGCACAATGGGCGCCATCGAGCGAAACAACTTCGGACTACGCTTTGAGAACTGCCGAAGGATTGCCGGCAGGATGTTTTCCGATCTCGACGCCCTCCTGAACATAATAACCTGAAGGCAATCAGAAATATGCATTTCCCAGGCATGTACCCTTTTTTGATATTTAGCACCGTAATGTATAATTATATTACTGGCCTCCTGTCAGTTACCGTAATAAAATTAAAATATCGAAGCCTGGAAATGAAAGCATCGAGGATAAATGAAAACTACTCATTCGCCACTGATGAATCGCATAGTATGATAAAAAGGTGACAATTCGATAGGTAGTACATATTATAAATTGTCTAATTGAAACCTGTTTGCAACGTTCGACATACGAGCATTCGTCTTCGTAATCGAAAAATTTAGCGATCGTTGATGGCTACGTGCGAATTTCCTGAAAAACAGCGGTAAAAAAGGTACCCACATTCTTCTTCCTGACTCTTTGAAAACTCTTCTAAGATCTTGACTCTCTCGATGGGATGCACTGATATAAAATCATCACATGTCCACTACAGCATGCATATTCCCCCATCGATAAATGGTACCAATTTAATGTTTCAGGAAAGGAGACCGACAAACTCGAGGAACGAGCAATTTCAAGCGTTGTAATCAAGAAACTTATAACGTCGCATCAATATTTGCTATGTTCCTTACTATTCAACTACTATGATGCATCATTCCATTGTGGGCAATGGAGCAGCTTTAGATGGATCAGTGACCGTCGCCTGGAACGTAATATGAATTTAAAGAATGAATTTATCGCTTCCCGAGAAAATCTTAAATTACCAGAAAAAAATGTTGACTTTTTTATCCTCTCTCCCCTATCCCCTCCGGTTCCTCACTCGCCTATCGTTCAGCCCGCTGAATGGATCAATGGAACAGTGATGCAATCTGCTTACGCAAATTTACTGCGATTGTTCCCCTCGGAGGACTTCAGCTTAGCGTCAGAAGTGAAAACATCGGTTGTAGAATTCAGTGACGAAATCGTACGATCGGCACAAGAAGAATCCGCCTCTGATGACCGCCTCAAATTGGTAACGTTATCGCGAATTAATTCAGTACTCCTATTTTAACACTCTTTTCACTGCCAAAAACAAGTAGTCGAATTTTCTGATAAATGTGAACAAACAACATAATTCGATCGAATGGCATTATTATATTCAAAGAGAGTAATTCTCTCTGAGCGAAATTCCTAGTGAATCACGAAAAAATTGTGTTGAAAAATATCGCAGTAGCGATAATGAACTTAAACTTTTCGAATATCAACGTCGAACAAATTGAAATATCTATTACCAATGATATGAAACGATTTATGTCATCGAAGCACTAATAAGAAAAACATGTTTAGAATGTGCGCATGGAAGAGCAGTTAGTTCTATAACTCGTCTGACTCTTTTTGCTTCTTTACCCTCCCCCCCCCTCCACGCTCCCTTCCATACACGCATCCTACGCGCAGCGCCATCCACCCTACGCATAATAAACAAGTTCCCTGCACTGTAACTGAGCTTCTTCCACCTCTCTAGGCATCCCAGAAGTGCATGGTTTTAAATCGGCACAGAGGAACACCTCATAATGGACTTTTGCACAGATGAGAACAAACGGCAGGGAAGAAAATGAACAATTTTTTTTCCATGTTGAACTTGGCTTAAGAATGGGAAATTTGGTGGATCGAGTTTGCTCCTAGTCATCGGTCAGTTTCGCCTGAAATGCTAGTTGCCGCAATGAACGGAAGTCTCCCACATATTCTGTAGACTTTGAAAGATTCCCATCAAATGGGTGACCTTGAAAGTGTGGTCGGTCCTTCCGAAATGAAATCGCTGATCGCAACATTAACGTTGTTGGAAAATGAATCGGTACTCGAACGGGGCGTCAAATTGCCTGCTAGATCCTGCTCGTCTGAAATAACACCCCGTTTATAGTAGGAAATGACTATATTAGTCTGAAGGATGAAGTTAGGAAGAAAGAATGCACAGCAAATGAGTAAAGGGGAAGAATTTGCTGACGAAAATGCTACACTTATGAAACTTTGGGAAAACACTTGCAAAGTAACAGATTTCAATATCTGAACGCAACATTATCAGCATGCCGTTCGAGCGGACATCTAAATCGCTCGTTATGTTGCAAACAATTCAGAGGCTTTTTGTGCAACTCTCTATGATAGAGATGCTCCCTCATATCAGTGCTAAACGGTTCACCCAGAATACCATAGCAAAATTGCATAAGAAACGTCGCTAATGAATTTCAAAGTGTCAAAGAAGATTACCAGTTTAATTTTTTGTTCGACGAAACAAAATATCGCTCGATTAGATAGGGGAAGGAAATTAAGAATTTTTGCTTAACAGTATATTAATAACGCTTATTAGGCCTAGAAATATTGCCTAATGTTAACTCTTTGCTGCATGCATTGCAAACAGTGCTGTGAATTATCGAGTGTTTAGTATATGCCCGGGCAAATGCAAACGAGCAACCACAGCAAAGCACTCATTCGAAAATATTAGAGGCTTTTCATGTGCTAATACTGTTCGACTTTATTACCTTACAAACTATGAATACCGGTTCGTCGATAACCTTCTAATGTGAAGTACTATTCTCTTAGATCTCTTGGCTTAACACGAAAGCTAAATTTGAAGAATTTGGTTATATGAAGACAATAAAGTAAGTTGAACCAATAATCACAAAATTTGCATAAACGAAGTGATTGCAAATGATAATCAACTCTGTGAGATGACCAACACCAAAAAAAAGTATTATTCATGAGTTTCACCCTATTATGTGCCAGTAGGAGAACTATCAGCTGTTCGATTGATTTTCATGTTTCAGTCAAGCATGCATGCGGAGCGCATCACAACCACAAAGATAACGTGCACAATAAATTGAATAAAATGATAGTTTTCAAGCCTTGCAACATGCAGTTAAATTTAGATTATTTAGAAATCGCATCACATACTCACCCACATCTGCTGCATCCTTAACTTCCATGTCTTCTTTAACTTTTTCATTCACCTACTATACAATCGTTCCAGTTACTCTAGAATCATTCCTTTAGTTAATTATGTAAATCTTTAATGTCTAGGTTGCGATCTATAAGGAACAATAATGGGCTATTATTTTTTGTTCATAAGTATTCATCGTATCAATAAATATACGATACAATCAATCAGCTATCCAGCTCAGATAATAGCGATGCTCTGCACGTTTTGGAATTTTCATGGAACGAGTGTGACGAGATATAATGCTCTATTTGAATGCATATACTATTGCATAGTAGCGATATAATGCTCCTTCCGCTAACTGCCATAAATTGTGGTCAACCCTCGCTCCCTTATCACTTCCGAATATAGATATGCCTCAGCAATAAAACGCATAACAATTTCAAGACCAAAAAATGAGGTAAATTAATCGCAGTTATTCGATATAACTAAGCTACAAGTTTAAACTTTACGTTAAGTTTCCAAAATGTGAAAATTTGGTTGTATCATATCAACGATTGATCTACTCATCGTAATAAAGCAGCTCAGGTGCGCTAGTTACTCGCCTGCAACTGCGCTCCCCTGCCCCCTAACCTCTAAAAGCAAGTCTTTCGCTTGCTACATTTTTTCTCCATATGCTCTGTTTATGGCTAATCAGCAATACACTTGCCACATGTGAAAAAAACATCTCCACTGTGTATGCTCGTGTGAATATTAACGCTGAGACGAAATATTGAAGAGCAAGAAATTTTTCATCTCATTGACACTTGCATATGTCGATCTGTCCGCTTGTTCATGTGCCGAAACAGCATTGAGGTTTTCTTGCTTTGTCAATGGAAGTTACTTGCTGATAGAAATTCGTCCACTGACTTCAGACATTATCGCCTAGCCACAATCAAATTTCCATATTTTGTATTTGCACATATTTCTCAGGAAACACTCCGACAGCGATTTACATAGCCGCCTATCTTGGCATAATTGAACGGCCATTCGCCTGGTTGTCCGTTCGTTGACCTATTAACATTAGTGTTAGGCTATGCGCGCAGTGAAGAGAAATACTTTGTTGCACATTAATATTTTTCAGAGAAGCATTTAAAAGCTACTACTAGGTTTCCGGAAAAGATACTCTGGAACATTTCGCAAATACATTTGAAGTCAGCGCCAATAAAACACCAGAAGAATGGAATACATTAAAGGAAGCTTCCACTTAAGGCGGGAATATCTACTTCCCAAGGAAGTTTTGATTCATTTAGCTCGCAGATGATCGATCACTTCACTATGCCACACATTTATTATGACCCGATATTTGCTGCGCCAAAATATCTTATCTTAACAGTATGGTTGAATATAATGAAGACTCTATAACGATTTAACGTTATCTCTCTTCCTACTTTACTGTCCAAACAACCGTATTTTATGAACTTTGTGAACGATTTTCAAAGCATTCTTTCAGAATATGACAGCGGAGGACGCGGAAAGAGAAGAGAAGATAAAGAATTAGAATAGGAAAGAGAAGAAGCTCGTACTCAATATGAAGCGAGAAGAAGGCACATCGGCGCTATGCCATCGCCGCATATCCATGCGAGCACGAATTCGCTTGCGATGCGTTTCTAAGCTTGACGTAAGTTGCTGCTCACATTCGGCATGCATCATTGTACTATTGCCTTCAACGTCGTTCAATAGGAAGCGCCGTAACATTAGTGGTGATTTGGCAGTGAGTAATGGTTGTTGCACATCCACTTCCTCATAATTCACTACTTGACAGCTTTCACCGTACATGCAGTTGTGCCCATTTACTGCCGATATACCGTTTGCGTTGATAATTTCAGTACTGTTTCCTTGATGAGGATGCTCTACCAAATGCACGTCGGCATGCTGCGCCTCTACATTTCCCTTTGCTAGCATGCTGTCTTCGGTGTCATGCTTTTGTGTGGCTGAACTGCGCACTAACGCTCCAACGGTCATCAGAGGACTATTGGCCGCACCGGCCAATACAAGGGCCGATGCAGCCGAAAGTACGTTGTCGGGCCTGGAATCACTTAATTCCTCTTCATCAGAATCCTCGTCTTCATCTTCTATAGTACCTGCGTGATCAATTGCTGCACGGTGCTGCTCGTAGGAATGCATACGACGCGTCATCGACGGCAACGCCAACATCATCATGTTCACTGCTAAAATCGCTCATTTCAACAACGCACCTTTCCGATGATCGAAAAACATTAATGCTCTCTTATCTAGACAGCTCTCATTGCAATGGGGTGTACGGCTATCAATGAAAGTGATCGATTTATTAAATTCAGCTTCTTCCACGTCAGTGGCCGAGGAAAAGGTGGAGAAGGGAATGGGAAAGAGGGGGAGTTGGAACTATCTCTTCGCTATGCTATAAAGAGCCAGTAGCTGCTGATTCTTCCCATTTTCCCTCCCCACACCTATAAAATTACAAATCTGCGGTTGCGTGCCCATAACCGACAGACAGTACGCGTCTTTGCAGGGAAGATGTAAAAGAGAGTGCTGCAAATATTGCATTTCTAAACTATCTTCAATTTGTTTCATAAGTAAATAACCCACTCAGTGGTCTTGCTTCAGCTACCTAATTTTTTGACTTAAATTTCTCATCTAATCTTAAATGCGTTTTCAATATGAGACCAATTACAAAGACAAAAAATTTCAGATTTTTATTCCATTACCGTTGTAACGCCTGATCAGTGTTATAAAGAGTCCGTTAATTCATACACACTTTTTAACATGGATTTCCTAGCATCATCTTTATCAGCAAAATAGCTCTTTATCTCATCCAAATCTATCCTCAACATTCCCAATCGACGATTTCTTTGAGCATTACTTCAATAGTTTTCTAAAGGAGTCAGCGAAAACACCACTTCCACAGAGTAAAAAGTCGTAACTTTATTCCGCTGTTAAAATCGTTCCCCGTGCACTAAGTGTTGGCTTTTTTCGAAATATTGCCATAGGATCCTCTCTATGTTCTTCTTTTCTTGGAAATTCCTTTGGCGCTTAACTTATTTAGATTTAGCATACGAAGAATTCAGTTTATTTTGTTGTTTTTCTATAGTAAGGCAAAAAAAAAAATTCTCGCATATATACTTTTGTCTCATCAAATCATCTGTTGTATCTCATAATTTATCGTTTCAATATTAGTTTATCGCACTGCAATCAAGCAAAAGCGATCTCATGCAAGAAGCAAATGTGCTCAACCAACGCTTCAAACTTGTGCTATTCCACCGCAAAACGTTTGAATCGTGCGATTTTATTAAACCATACGAAATTCGACATGATGTTGTATGAAAAAAAAAAAATCGGATCAATTTCATGCTCAAGAGATAAATTCCAATAAAACAAAAATATGACCTAAATAAGATTCCTAAACTCAAGTAAAATTCACCCCCCCCCCCCTCTCCAAAAAAAAAGAAAAAAAGTTCCTCTGCAACATTTTTATATGGTTTAAATTAGTTTAAATGAGGAAGAAACATTCGTAAGGGAAAGAAATCTTCGTATTGGGGGAAATGTCAACAAGAAATACAGGCGATACAGGCGAGCAGGAATGATTGCGCGGACAAGCAAAAAAAGCTAAGCAGGTGAAAAACACCACTGCACTATGAGGTAGAACGAGAAAAGGGTTAGGTTTTTTTTATTTGACGGAACAGGAAAATTTAAAAAAAAAAATTGAATACGCAAAGCAAGCAATGGATCCTTACCAATACTACAGGTGGCCGCAGAAAGTAGACGAACTGAAGAATACACTTATTTGGCAAAAAAATTTCAAGCACAATAGAACGCTTCCAATAGATTTCTCAAACTTTCGCAACAAAACTTGCCCAAAGCGACGTGAGCACTGCTTAAGCGCATATATACTATGTGTATACATGTTAGCTAATACCTATTGGAAAATTTCACGGCATCAATCAGTGATAATCTTATGACTAAAATTTAGCGGATATAATTCAAAATTTGGTTTCATCTTAACCTATCATCGTCTAAAAGAGTTCTAAAAGCTTGAGAACGCCTCATGTAACCACTCAAACTCAGAAAATACGATTTTTTATTCTAGGGACAGCCACAGAATGTGACTGATTAGAAGACGCATCAATGGGCGTTTGAAGCGACCAGTTGCTTTCACCGACCCGAGTTCAGTAAGCGCTATCGTGCCAGTTGCCTGGCGCGTATTCCCGTGTGATTTTAACATGATGTTGCGCTCTCATTCCGTTCATAATTTAGCGGTGATCTGAACATTTTAAGCATGAATAACACTTCGAAAGATGAATACTCGAATTTTACACTGAGTTACCTATTTTTATGCAATATCCCTTAACGTAATTATGGGAAGTAAGGCTGGAAATGATATTACGCGATTATTTTTTATTCTGAGTGATAGCAGTGATGTGCAACCTACCATGAGTGATATTAAACAGCATATAAACTGGATGGGCAGAAATGTTATATGAATAGAAATCAGCCTATGATATAAAAAAAGACTTCAAAATTTAGCAAGTGATTTCAACAATACAGCAGCAGTCATTGCTTTCAGAGAATTGCATTTGAGCCTTACGATTTCCAAGAATGAATGAGCTGATCCCCGATGGAAAAAATAATTTCGAAAGAAAAGAGAAAAAAAACATGAAAACAACCTCTTTCAAATAATCCAATCGGAGGACTTATACTTTTGATTATTCAGGTTGTAGTAGGGCAAACTTAAATAAGTAAACTTTTGTGTATTTTTTGCATTCAAAGTTTTCATATATTTCTTATCTTTTCTTATGCTTCTTTTATGCAGAATTTTGAAAGTATGAGCAAACTATCCATATCCATTACCTTTTTTTGCATCCTTTCCATTTCCAGACATTCAAAAGAATAAAATAAATGTAGGAAAACAACAACGAATCCTCTCATATGATTAATATCATAAGTATTTCTTCACGAAACTCTTATAAACTACATATTTTAAGTGGATCATTAAATTGAACTGTATTCGTTAACTTGCCTGGAGCAGCTACAATTCCACCAGGATCTTCGGTGTTGTCGAAACTTTCAGCAGCAAGTTTATTCGAACTGAAATGGAATATGTGTTATTTGCAAATTTGCGTTCTCTTCCACAAGTCATTGTGAGCATTCTCATATATATATATATATATATCTTTGATGCAGAGAAAGCCCTGGAAAAATGCATATGGTGTAATTAACTCTTTCTACGTGAATGAATACGCAATGATTTTGTAAAAGAAAATATGCAGAAATGCGGCGAGTCATCAAAAGGAGACCATCATTTCGAAACAAATATGCAAAATTGGATGACGTTGTCAAGTCCACATTTCTTAGATTTTTGTTGCGTCGTTGAGTGCCACTCTATCTGCATTTCTGTTCGAAAAGGCACCTTTTTCTGAGACATTTCATATTCCTGAGGAAGGTAAGTCAACACTCTGGAAAAAGGAGGAATCCAAAGAATCCTAAAGACTTCGCTTTCGGGCAATGTTGCATATTCCCATATAGCGATATTTACATATGCAGGCTACTCAGAAACCATGTTTTTGTTTCTGCTACCAATCGCTCGGTAATTCAGGAGAAAAAGAACAAGCCTAGCGAGATTCTCTCATACTAATCTCTCAGCTACGTTGCAATCGTAAATATAGCTTAGCCCCTACCTGCTCTATCCTCACCATCAGTGAAATCGTATGCAAACAGTTTCTTAGTAACTTGAATCCTACGCAGAAATAAGCGGCTACTGACAGTTTACAATGTTATTAAATCTTCATAGTGCAAATATATAATTGCAATACCTGTCGCAAGTTTTTTTATTGGCATGTGTCATGCGTCGTAGTTTGGCAGCCTTCTCTCTTGCTCGTAACGCGGCAATGATCCTGTAAAGTTGATTTTGAGCAAAGAAGTCATCTAGCAATTATCTCGCCTATTTTGATGGAATAATCCTAGGACTTATCATTATTGGAGCTACACGCAGCTAAATGTTGAACAAAGCAAATGGAAGCATCTATTCAATGAGCTATGAGTCGAAACATAGGAGTGAACAACAACGATTTGATAGCCACACAAGGTCGCGTTCATCTCGTGGATCCGGCCGCGACATACATATGAGAAAGGGGCTAGGTCACATTTGACAAGGAAGCATGGTTTCAATCAGATTTGACAGAATGCGGCCAGGCCATTTCGTAAAAATACATAAAGTGAGGAGACGACGTAACTTATTGCCGTAGTTCCCTGTCGATCGCGCAAAGGAAAACGCAGCTGGGCCATATCGAAGTGAAAATATGGCCGAGTCACGCTTCAATGAAAAGCACATCCTTCAAATAATACGTTGCTCGAGCATGTTTCATGCTTCCATGCCTAGCAACGTTCAATTTGTGACGGTAATCAAATAGAACTGTGTATAAACGAACTTCAAGTCACGTTCCCAAATACGCAGTTATTCGCACATCAAATTTATATGGGAGCAACGTTTGAAATAATCCATAAAATGTAGCAGGAAAATTATCGATTAGCCAGTAAGTGATACTATTTTGTCACAGCGATGATCATGCTTCACTCTTCTGTTAAATTCAACTGTCTACACAAAGTTTCGACAGCAATTCTCTCGCTGTATGAGCTTTCGCATTGCTCCAAACGACTCCTTGAGCAAAAAGGCAGAAAAAGAAATCCAGAAATCGCCTCAAAAATTCTGACATCTATCGGAGATGGGGAAAACGTAAAGGTCATCTTTTAGGTCTATGAGGCTATAGATGTTAAACAGGTATAGTTGAGGGAAACGACTGCGCTTTGTGGATATGCTCATTGCAAAAATGACATATTCACGATAGAACCAGATTTTCGATGAGGGACATTTTCTGCTCAGCTATTATACGAATACCTAACGAATTTGTCCTGTACATTTTATGCCTTTTCTCACTGTAAATTACTCGCATAGATCAATAGCGGTTACGATGAAAATGGTGAGGAGACTTTCCACTAGTGTATATTATACTCAAAAAGTTTCGTTGCAATAGGCAAACACACGACTGTCAAAGGGCCTGATAAGTGGAAATGCTATCGTGAAATGAGAATAGCGGGAAAAATTGGGGAATATCGCAGCGAACGTTCTCATCAATTACATAACGTTGATTTGTCCTAGTGGGAAATTTTAAAGGAAACTCCTAGAAAAATCCTGCTAACTTCATTTGTCCACTACAGCTGTTTATGGAGATACCGTCGAATGGGAAATTTTTCACAGATTCCATAACAGCCCAAATAGGACAGCTCACTTAATTGTTTTATCCTAACAAATAAATACTACCGATGAGACAGTAATAATAGTCCAAATTTTTTTAGTTGCGACAGCAACGTTTTAAAGAATTCCCAAATTATTTCAAGTCATCTGAGCATATCAGATAGTTGCAGATGCTTTTATTTATGAGGAAACAATAGCTAAAGAATGTACTATCAAGATGTTTGCAAATTTTTCACATTAGAAGTAAATACGAGAGTTCGTTGACGCACTTTGAATATTACACGAGGCACACATCTTTTTATTAGATGGTAGCGCTGATATGTATTATGCACGAACAATTGAAATAGTGAAATTGCTAGCGCTATTCTGCCTCCACCAAAGACCTGCTCGCTCGCGCTTCTTGTTCTCGGAAGTTGGCTCGATCTTCTTACAGAATTAAGGCTCTTTTTGGCACTTCATATGATTTATCATGCNAGGAGTGGGCGAACATCACAAAGCGGTCTGATCTATGTGCACTTCAGTGATTCTGCTTACCAGACCAAACGGTTATATGAAGTCCCAAAAACCGATGAAAATTCATCAATAATGAACACATCTATATTTTAACTGGCCTGGCCGCTGCTACAAATATTCTACATAATCATTTCTCTTTTTCGAACTGCCGGTATTTAGATCTGACCAATTGCAAAATGCACTCATTTTTTTGACACTTGTAAGTTTGAGCAAATCTGCTGAAAGATGGCGAATCAAGCTGGAAGTTGGCGAAGAAGACTTTTTCAATATGCTCAGCAAGTTTTTTTCAGCTCAGGCTTCAACATATCTTAGGTTGAAAGTGCAGCGCAAACGGAACGCACGATCTGTCAAAATATGGCTTGCGAATTAGCTCTACTGGAACGCATGAAAGTGGAAAAAAATGAGGAAATCTTTCTCGTGCCTTACTTACGTCAATATCTAAAGAATTTTTAATGATTGATACCTCATTGATGTTCCAGAAATTTCGACTCTCGATTTGCGTCAACGTTAAGAAATTTAAAATATGTGAAAAATGTCGAACTTCACGCATTGAGTTCATTGATGCCTATTAGCCGCCTCTGCATCGCCATCTCCTTACTTGACAAATATTTGCTCTAACGAAGTGATCCCTTTCTTAGGATGAATATGTCGACAATCATCGAGGTGCAACAATATTGCAATATTTCAAAAGGGACATTCGATGTAGGCGATGGAAAGTTCCTCTAAGCAGTCAACAATTAAAATCTCTTCTGGTCACTTTTCATTGCTCCTATTCAACAATCCCTTTGCAACAAAAAAGTCAAGATATCTTCCGTTCATTGTCGTATAAGTAATCAACAATCAACGCATAAGCAATTAACAAAATTATAACCAAACAAGCTCATAAGCAAACGGCAGTATCATTGCTCTTAAATCGACAAGTTCCACTAGCGCTGTGTCGAAGTTCGCGTTATAGGGGAAGTTCAACTGTACCATTAATAGCCCTGACAAGCACTTTGTCACTTTAAGCTTGCAATTGGGATAACAGATTAGGGGAAAGGCATTCTTTTTGACCCGAACTGTAGTCCACCTCGCACTAGTAGCTTAGGGTCACACAAGTAGAATTTCTTTCATAATAATATTGAACGCCCCGTGCAATAAGTATGCTACAGGCGAGCGCTATGTGACCGCCTATATCGTTGCTAACGCATCAAACAATTCAACTGTTATGTTTCCCAATGCATAAGCAATGTAGGTTGCTCTTCTATTTTCTAGGACTTTGCTATGTAATAAAGGATAAATAAAAGATCGTTCAATGGAATAGTCTATTTTAAGGGATAAAACAACAAAATGATATATTAGGAACGTTCGAACATTTCTTTCTCATTGTATAAAGCTGTTGTTTGCATGCATAGGAAATATTCAACTTTAGAAGCAATAAACCAACCTAGAACTGTGCATTCAAAAAAGACTCATGCCTGATCAAACATTTCATTATAGTGCATCGTTTCAATAGGCGACCCGATTTAGATGATAATTGCATGGTTAAGTAGGTGGAGAAGGATACTCATAACGGTGTACAACTTGTGCGCCATAGATGCATTTGTTTATTTATTTACTTATTTAGATGCATGGCTTTGGAAAATTTATAATCTCAAGCGTTGCTTTTGAGCCTAAGAAGTATATATTCTATGGAACATCAATACATCAAGCTTTACAGTACGCCAATATTGCGCATAAAAATGGGATCCACAAGAGTGCTATTTCAAATTTGTCAAGCACGCAATGCGAGCACATTCTGAGCATGTAGGTACGTGCGAGTGTGCGTTTGTCTGTCTATATCCGGTAACTCGAAATTAAGAATCACTAAAGCAAAATTTGTGATACATGGTGGCGCTAACATATATCATAAGGCGACCCCCTGCGCCACTTATTTTTATTCATCAACGTGGGAAAGAATTCGCACATTGAAAGCGCGTTGATGCGTTTTACAGCAATTGAGTTATAGAAAGAAAAGGAGAATCTTTTGTGGGAGTCTTCTATAAGCTCCAAAAGACTTTCACAGTTCATTAAAATGACAAACGTTTATTCCAAATAGTTTATTATTATGTGGTAGCTGATGAACTTGTTTTTTTTTTTTTTCAGTACAACTCAAAAGCGCATATCGCGTCAACTCCTCTCGCATATTCATCTATTTACTAAAAAATTGCAATTTCCAATGTTTTCTGCAGTTGCAAAAGCGTCATTAATGCACAAGGGTGATCAATTGTTGACGGTTTATGGGAATGTCTCGCAATCAAACCAGAAAAGTGGATACCGCGCCAGTTCTTCGGGTACGCTTCCTCTAAATGTTTACCAGTCATATGCTTCAGATAAAACACCAATCAATACCAACAATATGAAATATAATTGGAGGGTATAAGGTTTTAAAGCAATGTACTATTACGAACGATTCCCCAATAGTGGAATGATTAGCAGTTGCTTTTGGATATATATGTGAGTGAACAATTCAGAACTTGCCTTATGTAGACGAATAAAATGATGAAGCACGGTATAACGAAACTGATAATGGAAGATCCTATTGAAAAGTCAGCATTATAAAAGCGACACTCATATGGGTCGGCATCGAGGGGTCGAATATTTGCACCTTAAATAAAATGCGCCTTGTTTAGAGCCACTCACACCTTACATCATTTAACAACATGTCAAACGAAATGAATAAAACTTTGTTTGCAGCAATTTCAAAATAGCACTCTAATTCAATAACTTCCTCCCATTATCAAAAATGTTCAACTTCGACGTAAGAGGAATGATCTACGACCAAAGACATGGAAAATTAGCTAATAATCAGAGTATTTTAATTGCATATTGAGACACCGATACAACACTCGAATATAAAAAAGCTATTTAGAAAAAGCAACTGGTCCGCGATTTTGCATCACCTAAGCTATCTAGACCTTACATAACACCCGTGATCACAACAGGAGGTTACCTACCAGAAAAGTGGAACTAAATGCTTCCAGGGTCCTTTTTTTAAGCCTGCGATCCCAATGCTTACATGATGTACATGACTTAACGATAAAAGTCAACTATGCAAACACAACTCACCGAGCACAATCGGACTAGCGACAATAAGAGAAATGAGCCATATCACAATCAATATGTAAATTACCCGCCGAACGTTTTGTGATTGACGCGAATACTGTATCGGTCGCGATACAGCACGATACCTGAAATGAAGCATTTTGTTGAAACGCAATAGAGACTATGAATTTGCTGATCAGATTTTGTTCATCTTCAAGAGGCCGTAAATCAAATGCAACAAGCGTTATGCTGGCAACAACAAGCAAAGATGGATCACAAACGCCTGCCTCCGCTCTTCCTTACAACAATTTTATTTCATGCTTTTAGCATCTTGGAAGTGCACATGGATATGTTCTTTCGAGGACAACACCCATAAAAAGTCGAAGAGGAAATAGTCGCGAAGAGATTCTAAAGGATTACGCTTTTAAAATATCTAAGGAGCATAAGGGGCGTCGAGTGCAAAAACTGCTAAGTCGATGCTGACACAACAGACTTAAGCCGAAGAAAGCGTTACAGAAAAGTTTGCGGGCAAATGAGCAACGAACCAGCTTCCACACCGCTCTATTTCGCTTTAACAATCTACACATAAAGAGTTTAGTGCTAGACTTCTTGCTAAATCAGTGTACTATTAGGTCAAGTAACACTTGTAGGTTTGTATGGTAAGCTGACGATTTTGAGAAAACATTACTGACTAACGCTATAAAATGAAAATGATCGAAGCATGCGTACCTGTCAAAACTGATAACTGATAAGAGAAGAATGGAGGCTGTACTGCATGCCACATCACAAGCTGAGTATATATCGCACATCAGAGGTCCGAGGAACCAATAGCCACCCTCCACCTGAAAGAGATGGAACCTGTAGCTAGATTTATGCTGCTTTATTTAGTGCCATTCCGCAATGATCCTTCAATCGTTCAAATGGAGTGTTGTTCTAACGGTTCCATTATAAGCGTAGAGATGAGTACGTCGTTTCATGTGAACAACATTCAATAAGTGCGCATGCGAGAGATCACATCTCGGACTACTGCGCTAGCAGTTACCGAGTTTCCGTTATAAACTGTTATCGCAGATAGCATGGTACCTTATCATGCTGTTATCCCAAGCCATCTTATGAATATCAAGGGATAAGGAACTACTTTAATGTTGGATTTCATGAGTCATAATGAGGCATAAGTCATTGAAAACAAGCGGAAAAGCCTATGATATAAAACAACGGCCACGATATGTTTACATGCATCGCCTTCATCCTATCGGCTGGTTTCAAATACAGGCAATAAAATACAAGATGTTTAGCTTTCAATCATAAAGTGTTTCGATCTCTTATGCAAAGATTCGTTGTGACTTCTAAGATAAGCAGACTTACATAAATATAAACGGCGTATGGCATAACGAAGAGCGCAACAAAGAGATCAGCAACTGCAAGTCCAAGAATGAGGAAATTGATTGCCGAATGAAGTGCTTTAAATCGCAATACGGATAAAATAACAAGTAGATTTCCGAGTATGGTCACCGTTGGAATAACGATTAGGCACAATCCATAAAGGTGAATTTGCCGCTGTGGAATCGGTGGCCATTGATCGCCCACATTAACGTCTTGTGGCAGCTCCTCCAATATGCCTGAGCTCGAATTCGCCAAATCGTTGAATTCTGATTTCATCACGCCGATCAGCGTTATTCACGTTTCATGTAGTAATCCCAGCATGATGTGCAAAAAGCTAACCGGTTGGTCATCCACAATGCATTAACTGGCGCATTATACTAGAATCGATGTTCGATGAGGGAGCGAATCTGTAAATATAAGTGGCAGCAATTAGACACATTTGCAACGGGCTAACGCATACATCAAAAACGGCGTCATATTCATCCACAGACAGTGGTACGTGAAAATATGCGGAAAACACTCATTAAAAGCGGTCTCATCCGAAAGAAAAAAAAAAGGATCAGAATCAAAACAATACCTAAACGTAGGAAACTAATATAAGCATCCTCGTCAGTTATGCAATTGCAAAACTTTGCTAGAGGAGTCGACGTATACACAAGAATACTTTAACAACTTCACTAATAGGATTACCTACACGATCTCATAATCTACAAATGCAATCAATACATAGTGTATACAAAGGCAAACATTACATTGGTATAACGCACTAGCAAAAGCTGATAGAAGCGATCCATTGCAAACGTAATTTTCAAAAAGTTCGGTGAAAATTTTCCATTGAAAATCAATCGGGCGAACAAAATATCACCTGATGAATAGCACTTGAAACTAACATGACCTTATTTTACAATCTATTAAGGGCTAGCTGCGACCGACCGCTAACTGCTAAATTACTGCACAAAAATATCACAGCTGTTAGCAACCAATGAGCCCGCTCGGTAAAGAAGGACTGCCATTTAAGAAAAACAAACACGTGCGTATACGGAGATCAATGAAGAAATGAAAAGAATAAGGGCTCAAGTGTATCACACCGCCTAATTGTGGAGAATTACTCATGAATAGCCGATCAAATAACAGATTTCTATCAGTGATCGACAAAATACCCTACGGAATATTTTTACAATTCGTTGCTCGTATGATCACGGGCTAGCCCCTGATATCTACCTAATGGTAATTGTTTAAGGAACAAACAAACAGATGTTTCCTTAAAACATGCCTACCTTTTTCTTATGCAGATATTTTCCTACTGCTGAAATGTATTTCACTAATATTTACCAAAATGAGCATATTTTCCATTCGAGCAAAAAATGGCAATTATTTAGAGAATTACATATTGTTATCGATTGATCGGCTGACATGCACAACTTCAGCGACATCAAACACATCAATATTTCCGTTAATTCATTGCATATAGCATAAGTACCTCACAACAGCAAAATATATGAAGAAGACGAGTTTGCAAAACATAATGTTTAGTGTTAGAAGTGATCACAAAGCGAGAAGAAAATCATGTTTGCGACAGCAGTAAAAATTTTGCACCAACGCATATTTGTGTGTCGCTAAACTTCTGAAATGAGTATATTTGTCAGATTCATAGCTGCTTGTGAGTCGCCCTGAATTTCTGCAAGAAGTTTTTCATGCTTGGAGTGCCACTGAAAACAACTTCTCGATTCGAGGTCATGCCCTTTTAATGCTGTCCACCTGAAATACTTAATGCGGGGTATCAACTGGTCACATCTATTAGTGAGTTGAGAAGCCACTGTGATGAACTTATAAAATTCTTAGATAAATTCATATATTACTCGACCTTCCAAGGATCAATGGATAAGTTTCTACTGAATTCCATTCCCTTAGTGGAATACGGTTGCACATGCCTATTCCAAAGCTCCCGCTTTTACATTGAGCAGCTGCGCGCAACGCCACGAACTGATCTACAAGAACCTACCCAAGTGCACTCAAACATAACAGCGATAGAGCAATTTGCATGGCAATGCAAAAATAGAAGAGGAGTGTTTCACATATACGCGACTTCATTAAGGAGAGCTGTTTCCAACTTTAGTTTCGCACGCATTTAAAATTCGCCACTATAACAAAAACCGTGTCGTTGTCCGCAAGCTGAAATCTGTGGTATCACCTGGTCTAGATTGTCTCTGAAGAAGGACCACGCCATCTGAGTCTGCACACTGGTCAGTATGCCGGAAAGTCTAACGGTTTATGGTTGCTTCGTTTTCCCTCAAAATTCAAATCACACGCTGCAATGTGCGTTCTCTTCTTTCACCTGAAATGCAAAAATTGCTACATGACAAATAAGTTAGTTTGCTTACATAATGAAGTGTAAGAGTTGCTAAGAAATAAATGAATGCGGTTTTAAGCATGTGCCCTTCAATCAAATTGATAATTACTAAGCCTCTCTGCACGATGATCTTCCATCGGTATCTTTGAAGAATGTGACGTGCAACTGATGCTTTAACTACAGTGTGCTGAAATCACTAATATTTTAAAGCTCATAAAACAACTTTGGTTGTATAAATATTTAAACATATGAAAAGAGCATAATATGAGATCATCGTATCGGTAATATGTGCCATCGCACTCACACATCTTTGCTTTCTCAGCAGCTTCAAATAGTAAGTGACCAGAGGTGAAATCTGCTGATTACAGCTAATGTCCGTTAATGACACCTGTAATTTTCCTGAAAAATTTTGGCCAAGTCCAAGCAATAGTACGCCGCCTAAGCATCACCACGTGCATATTTTAATTAACCTAACCGGACATGTAAACCACCCGCAAGAGATTCGCTTTTTTTGTAATTGACCAGTTCCAACTGAACTCTTCAAAATTCTAATGCCAAACGAGAGTACATGACATGGAATTCACTCTGCAGATTCTTCGGTACTTTCAAACGTCTGCAACAAGAAAAGCGATCTATCAAATGGAATTTGGTTCCGAGATGGGCAACAGAATACATAGAACACCTATTAGATTTCGTTACTGTAGTTCGTCATTCCCGCCAAATGAAGCTGAAGTAGAATACGCGCCCATGTACACACGCACACAAGTACATACATAGAACTGTTCTATACATACATCGATTCAAACAGCTGATGTAGAATTGCGGTGGTGTCAAAACAGTGCCAGCAGGCTAAAATGAGCAGATCGTGCTCCATGCAATCATTCAATATTTCACTAAGTGAAGAAAAAGTAAAGCGCAACTCAAATTTAACCACCAGCTGAGAGGCTATACATAAACAGCTTGTTGCAGATAGAAATAATTTAAGGCAATGTTTGACTGCATCGTGCAATCACTTCGAAAATCAGCCTTGTTAAAACGTGAGTTATGGAAGGTATTAAATCGTCAACTCATTTCGCGCTGACTCATCTGAATTTGACGCATGATGCATGTTTTTTCCCTTTTTCCCTGCTCACGCACCACGTAATCCATTCGCTGCCATCTTCAATTGTGCTCCCTCAGGTTTTCAAGGGATCCCAAACAATATGTTTGTTCTAGCCCAGGGGTTCAAACCTCCAGTCGCATACATAACTGCATCTTCGTAGCTGCTGTGCAACCGGTAGTTGATAGCTTCACAGTTTTCTTCACCCAGTTGGGCTATTTGCGTCATGATAAGCGATGGCTGTAATTTCCCAATCAAAAGGCGCAATTACAGCACTCGAATTGCTAAAATTCCGTGGTTCATATGGCCTCAGTAAAATATCTTTGCAGCTAACAAAATGACGCCAACCACTGCGCAGCCCTCAAGCGTTCATCGGCCTGAGTGGCATGATAGCAACGCACTTGATTTTCTTAGTAGGGCACTAGCTCTACCGCCGAAGTAATTAAAAGAAGTCGAGACATTAAGCATCTAACAAAATATGCGCAATAATGCACTCATTTATTACTTAATCGAACTACAGTCATCCAAAACGAATTTACACTGCTTATGAGTCAACCTCTGTGAGATTCAAACCCACCGGCTGCAGATGTGCATGTGCAACAAATCTTTTGCCCCTTTCATGTGACTGACAGCAACACCCGTCGACACTAAACGTTGGTAAGCAAGGCCACCATCTTTTGTTGCAAATAATACCCATTAGTTTTTTTTTTTATTTTCTGAAGGTCACAATTTAACCGCTTGAAGTGTCCAACAAGGCGGCAGACACCAGTCAACAGAAAAGGCGTCATCGTATTCCGCTTTGTATATATAAATTCGCATAATTCAGTTACGAGTAAGATGGAGTAACAACAACACCTTCAGAAGCAGAAAACGATTCGGTCGAATCATTTCGCTCTGGGCGCCAATTTCTTCTGCAAATTCAAACTGTAGCATGAAAAAGTCGAATATTCTAATTAATTGAAGCGAATTTAAACTCTTTGTCTTCATTAACGAATATTCGGCATTAACCGTTCCTAGGAGTAATGTCTTCATATGGTTCAGATATGTAGCCGAGCGATTACACCTATTGCTAAAATTCACAGCGCAAAACCAATAACGAATAATTATTGCTGGCAATGATAATAACATAAACTTTTTAGAATATTCATAACATAATGAAGTCTTATGGACAAAATGCTTTTGTAATTCCTTTGATTTCTTTGAGGATAGTTTCTAAGCAATAGAGATGAAGGATTTGTTGGCCATTCGTGATGCGATTTTTTCGATAACTGTACAATGAAATAGAATCGACAGCAAAACTGTTGACATATCATGCAAGCAGCAAATTGCACGGAAGTGTGAAATATGGAGTATGCGCCGCTGCATGCATATGACCTGTCTGGTTGAATCATTGTAGATGGTGAGTACCTAAAGAAGAGGATATGTAGGTGGTGGTAATCGAGGGTAAACGTGTATTAGGAAATAAGGATTGGAATGTCACGATAGAGCGATAAGCTTGAATTTTGACGAAATAAGCAGAGAATTCAAAGCAATGGACAACACACATACACTTTCACAGAGAATAGAAGTATGTGTATTGCTAAGTATGATTGAAAGAATAGAAGATTGGAAAGATTAGCCTTGAAATGTTCTTTACATAATTGTGGTTACGGTCGCCAACCATCGTCCACCATTAACCCACGGAAGAGCCATATAATTTTCAATTAGATCACCAATAGGCCACTGGTTTCTCACAGAAGATATAATGATAATAAAAGCGTCATCGTCTTTTTCTTCACTCATTTATTTGCATTAAAAATTGTGAACATTGATATTCCTCTAATATGAGCCGTCACTACCAATGAGTTGTCCATACATCCTCCTTTCCTATACTATATTGTTCTACGTGAAGATGCAATAAGAAAATTGCAAAATGAGCGAATGCAAAAGCAAAGCGGAAAATAATAAATCTACACATCGGAAAATCAGCATGGCTCTAATATTATATATCCTCTTATGGTGATCAATTGGCCAACGTAACATGTGAACTCGAAAACATTCGTGGTGAACCATTTAGTGTAAAATAAAAACAAAAGGCGCATGCAATTTCATTCCCTACAAATTCATCTTGTTTTTAACTCATTGACGGAAATAACGAAGAAGCAAGAAAATGAGAAAAAAAAGGTTTCGAGCTGCTGCACCATTCTGAATTTCAAAATAGGCAACAATACGTATTGTTAGTATTTCTATCCAAGGTTGACTCGAACTTAGTGTATTGTTAGTATTGACACCATATTATAGAGCAGATCAGTGCATCGATAAGGTGATCATTGCTGATCACTTTCCATGCCTTTTTCGGTTTTCTGTGCTCCGAATCAATTGCGATCACCTTAAGTCACTTCTTTCATTTAAAAAATCTTTGAGTGGAAGGGAAAGATGATCACTAAAAATCTTTGAGTGGAAGGGAAAGATGATCACTACAAATGCATTCAAAGAACAGTACGATATGAGCTGCTGAATTAGGGCTAAACAACTGCCCAGATATTCAAAAACAACAAGAAAACATTTGATAATGGAATATGCCAAACAATTGAGAAATCAACCACAATGCCAATTTCACCAAAAATTGTTTTTGCATGCACGTGATGGATATAGCATGTAATTTGCATATGCAAATTAGCCTCAAAGTTTACACAATAATGACTCCTTGAAAATGCTACTTATGGAAAGAAATTCAACTGAAGAAGTTGCCTTCTTGCAGACCGCAATCACCGACCGCTCGGAAAGGCGATTTTGTACCTATGCATGGCGGCAAACAACTAAGCGAACGTAGACTGACGCCCACGAATGGGCATATATGCATTGTTATAGAAAGCAAACCATAGAAGGGACACACGGATTACATAATACTTCAGCGTGGCACACAGACAACACTCGCATATTAAACGCTCATAAACGCACACAGGTCAAGCGGCTCAGCAAAAGTTCACGAAGATATGCAACATTAGAGTTAATTAGAAGGTTCATTTTTATGAAAACAGCCTAGTGCTAACAGAAAGTGCCGGTGACAACGAAAGTGATGTTATTTTGCGCTCGGTAAGCCGAAAAATGAAAATGCTCGTCGTCGGAAGAAATCGGTTCCAGCGTGATAGCTAACGACATCAATGCGGAAAATCAGATTCAACTGGATTCGATTTCCGAAATAACGGCAAGTCGATTCGTCAGTGAATTGGAGCGTGTTCTAGTGTTTATTCGATTCGAATGCTGGAGTAACTCTGAGCATCAAACCGTCATGTGATCAATAAGACGTAGAACAAATGCAATAGGAACACTTCAACTAATTAGCGAAATATTCTTAGTAGAAGATCAGTGAAAGATTAATGATTAGCGAAAAGTTTCGAACATTTGGCCATCTGATGATATTGGATTTGATGTTTATAAAAATGAAAAACAATTGCTAATCCTTATATTTGCGCTCACAGTTGTTCATCATGATCTTACCCTCCAATAAGAAGTTCGCTCAGAATTTGACGTTTGTTTAAGGAAAAATACTATTTTGCCAATGACTGCATAAGCCTGTTTTATTACGTGCCGTACTCATGATGCTGCCGCTCATACATACTTTCCTCAAGAAAGTGTCTCTTTGAGGACTATGACCCTCACGAGTCTCAAAGAACCAAATTCAGTGTTTCATGTGTGCTCATCGCCGGTAAATGTGAAGGAAAACAATACATGATACGTTTAGCTAAGGCCCCATGATGGATCGGCCGGTGTCAGCAATGTAAAGTCGAAAAATGGTGACGTTCACTTTGAAACGCTCACTTCGGCTAGTTGCAACTATGAAGGAAATTTCTTCGATTTCTCGAAATGCTCAATCTGAATTTCACCCATGCGAATGATTGCTCATTTTTGTTGTCCTCTAGGTGCTTTTAGTGTCTTTCAAAAACGTATCGGATTTTGCGAAGCATAAAAGCGCAAAATAAAGAATGATGTGGATAATATTGCAATAAGACACTTTGGATTACTGTAAAAGGCATTTCAAACAAAACAAGAAGATATAATTATTCATAAAATTATTCAATTTTGAGCATGAGCTATTAAATCATGATCCTCGAGTAGCGGCAGACAATCATTAACGATATAGTTAGTCTATTATACGTCAAGCGCCAACATATGCTAAGATTGATGAAGAATTCGTCAGTGCAGCTCATTGTTTACTGCCCATCATGGGCTACACAGAAGGCGGCAAAGTCAACCTCATGTTGCAAACACAATAAAATTTTGTTTATGTATGAAGAAATCAAAAATAATCAAATTGTTACAGTAACTATATTTCTTCACCTGTGATCCTTGCAACCTCTATCGAAGTTGCGTTTATGCTGACGGCTGATCTTGAAGAATTGCATCAGCTAAAATACCCTCAGTTATCCTTCTGAACTTTTTCTCAAAAAATTTAAAAAAAAAACCCAACCTTCTGTAGCCTTCAGGCCGGGACAACGCGAATGATAACCAAAATTTTCATCAATTCGTAAGCGATGTGGCGGGAGGATCTGTGAAGCAGCTTCAAACGCTCAAGAATTTTTCGCCACCACTCTAATCTCTCTAGAAGTTTATTTGCAGTTTAATCACAGAAACCTATGCACTTCCGTTTTGACGTTCTTGTCTACGAAAAGTGCGGTCTTCTGTAGGACGATTGTATCACTGTATGCTGGAGCTACATCGAAATAGTCGTTGCCACTAAGGGAACTGAGTTGTTCACATTACATTTTATTGTGAAACAGTGAAGCTAATATAATGCTCGCATGAGATTTACGCGAATTTCAGGCTATCTCAGGGAGACTATGACGTTTTTCTCCAATGCCCTGAGGAAGTCGCATCTTTTCAACTGGGTAGCTGAACCCAACTTACGAACACTTATTGATAGTAGCAAGGTTGTTTATGCATAAAAGAACGAGGTCCCGTCGTACTAGAAAGGTGATATTTACATAGGACTAGCAACAGATGAAGTGTCATCAAAACTCCATGCTCTTGCTATGCAAGCAGTTAGCAATATATGTCAAAACGTTGATGCATTATAGCTTACGTGACACTTATCTCAGTTAGTCGAAAATGTTTACGCCCTTGTAGCGCATTGACATGCATCAATTTGATCGAAAACGAGCTTTTCAAAAGCGCCTTATAGAATATCTTCCATCGTGAGAAGATAACTTCGCGGAGGGCCAATAGTTACACTGCCTCAGGAAAGGAATAGAAGAAGCAAAAAAAAAAAAAAATCCTGTTACAAATATAAACGCATCAGAAAAGGAGTGCCATCTAAAAAAAATTGTATCCTTCAATCCAGTTCACGAGTCTAAGCTGACAACAAGGGAAAGAACTTCCTAGCTGTGCAGACAAATGCGGACAACCAGTCAACTTTGACGCAACTCTCTGAACGAAGTGAATAGACACCTCTACGAGTGCATATTTTATTTCTCTCGGAAACAGCGATGAAAACGAAAATTAATGCACACATACTTGAAGAGGCTTTTTCAGTAAAGCCTAAGCAACGCAGACGATAGACTCAGCATAAGAAGCAATCATAATTGATGTGATGAGATGAGATTCATGTCAGAAGCAGATGAGCACTTCAACCATCATGCATTATTGCATAACTTCAACTGCCACCTTGCACGAAATGTTCTCCACTTATCATGCCAAATATTCATAGGTTACGCCTTGTACACTATGGATGTGCATCAATAACCGTGTTTTCGCATTATTACAAACAGCTGCCATCGAAATCTGCTACGGCTACAACTCGAGAACCTCTTCTGTTCAAGTGAACGCCTTGAGAACTACTCTTTGAGATAGAACTTCAATTCAGTTCAGTTCAATTCAATTGAACGTCGATTGAACATATGTTGACCGGCAATATTGAACAAACGGGAATATTGAATGGCCGATATGAGACAATGGATGATGGACAGATAAAAAACTCATTCGAGGCAATTCACACGTTACTCGTCACTGCGATGCGTTTATTTTGTTACAAAGCTACACAGGGCGCGCCGAAACAATATGCATTAGCTGAGATCAAAATTGAGCAGCTTATAAACGTTGTTCTTTTAAACAGGATGTTTTAAGCAACAAAAGTTAATAATGTTGCAATTCGTGTTTAAGAAGCCTGCCACTATGAGAGAAACCCAGTATTATGCGCAAATATCTAGGTACTCATATATGCCGGCACGTTAATGGGGCATGCATTTCATTGTGTAATTTATAGCGCATTCACCAGTTCCTTCTGAATATTGGTTCGCGCCCAAACCTCCAACTTTCTGATCCGCAAGACTGAAATTCATCTTGCAGAGTAAGTCACCAGATAGCTAGCTAGAGCAAGGAATAAAAAAATGTGGCTTAGAGCAAGTCTCCATGATCAGCCGACATTTTGACTGGTTTGTATAGAAAGGCAGAATTTCTGCAAAAGGTAAAATTGGACGCCGATCGTAAGCTTGACAGAATACCTTGCAACATGAACATGTGCATGCAAACCGAAAGTAATTGCAGCATTTGCATACGACGAATTTGTTAGCCTATTTTTATTCCTCTTTTACTGGGAGATGACAGCCAGAAATAAATAACTGGAAAGCACTCGTCACGATAGCTCAATCCCCGAACACAGAAACTAGCGCTAGCATGAATTTTTTTGAGGAAATATAAGAAGCATTTGCGACAGTGTGAGCGAGCATTGCTCGAAGCCAAAGAGCAGCTAATGTTGCTTAGAGATTATCGGCTAATATTTCTTTCAAACAAAGGTGAAAGTATCTATCTTAGAATTCAGCAAGCGAGAACAACATAAAAAATATCATCTTAACCAGTTTTCAATTAAGTGAAACGCAAACTTCAAAAAATTCATACAAAAAATGATAACTGCTAATAGCACAAAGTTTCTTACGACATTTGCCGATCACAGCAAATCTCTATAAGTAAGTAAGCAATTCGTTTCAAGGTAAATGAGGCGCGGTTTTCATGGCAGCGCCAAAATTGCGCTACATCGATTCGGTCCAACATCCGCTCACACGTTTCCATTTTTCAGCGCAGCGGAAGTGTCATTGCTACCAACCACAAACTTACAAGAGATTTGCGCTTTTTTCAAATAAAACGATCGAAAAATAGCAAACTCAAACAGCGTAGGACAACTGAAACATATACTGCCTTTGATTGGATAAGAGTGAATTTATGTCTCAATTCAACATTTCATCCGACTACTGGTGGAAACTTAATTGCAACGTTCACTGAACATCAAGAAAAGTTAGTGAAATTTATGAACTACGATAGATTTTTGTTTCCGCCAATTCGATAGAAACATTGCCCAAATTTCAGTTCTTTGAGAAATAGTCGAATTCTAATCGATTTACTGATCGCTCAACGTGCTAAGTTCGCTTAACAACTAACAAGACACGGATGCAGTGAATAAGAAACACTAAAATGAAAACAACAATTTTTACATACGGAGTTGAGGTGTTGCATCGAAGGCACAAATATGACGAAAAGTGTTAAAATATCATCTGTTGCTTGGATAAATCAAGTAATAAACAACAGCACGTTGGTAAATTTCAATGAAGGAGTAGTTGTATGGCATTCTTATCTACAGAATAGCAAGAAAGAACCGTCGCCCACTAAGAAACCAGAAGGAGTTCAGTTACGTGCATCTCAAATAAACATTTTAGAAAGACCTGGCGGAAGAAAACAATCGTTTTATCAACGATTGACCAATATTAATGAGAAATTATAACCACTGCAGAAGTATGCTAAAAGATATACATTTTTCATCTATTCATATTAGCAATCATCTTCGTAAATATCAAACAGCAATGAATATGCGAAATAAACCTCCGCACTTCGATAAACTCACTTCCGCTTGCATGGATGGCCAGAAAGCTTTACATATTAGCATGTTAGTCTTTTGAAGTACTATTTCTCAGCGACAAAGCATATGCCTGTGATCTAAGCAGATGGCTAAAGTGATTCTCTGCTGGAAACTATATATATATATATTATATATACATATATATTTCTCTCTGCAATCGCACTGGCAGCTTAAGCTTGCTAGGATGGAACAATTCAAAGCTGCTTTTTTCTCGAAAAAACTTTTACTTTTTTCACGAAAAACTTTAATTTTTTCCCGAATTTCTCCTCTCTCTCCCTCTAATTCTGCGTGGTCGTCAAATGAACTTTTCCCTCAGTTTTCCGCTCCTACACCAGAGTCATACTCTTTGCTTCTATTGTTGTGGTGATCTGAGTGAAGCAATGGATCCTTCTGAATGTCCTGTCGAACAGCGGCCAACTACGGATTCATTTAGTATTATAGAGCATCTAGCTATCCGCGGAAACCATCGATATTTGCCCAGTATAGCAATGTATCAACGGAACGTAGGGGCGAAGGTACGCCCCAGACAATATGGGTAATAATGACTGGAGAATTTATAAAAAGTTTGTGTTGCTTGAGGTTAGACACCATATTTGCGTGAAAGGGAGATTCGCCACCTGCACCTGTCCATCTTCGCTCTTCAAGTTCCAGTGAAGGTGTTGTAGCTTCATATTCTCACTTCAAAATTCTTTGTGGAACCTTCCATTCAGGGTGGTGGATTACAGCTGACGCATCTAATATGATCGTATTCAAGGCTCTACTGGACACGCGCAGCTCCGTACTTTCAACTTAAAAAGTTTTAGAAGAGACGTGACTCGATGGCACCTTAAGCCGTGTACACCTTAAAGGTGCAGCTCCGTACACCGCTTCTAAAGCTCCAGCTTCACATCCACTTCCACTTTCAGGTGAAGCGGCTGCTGCGAGGTGCGTTTTTGTGCAGTGTTTCATTAATGCACTTCAGCCTCACGCATATGTCATGCAATTCCACCAAAAGTGATTTCACCTCAGACTTTCATCATCACGCTTCCTACTTTAATTTAAGATGCTCGTCAGCATGGTCATATGTGGTGCAGCCCATCGAGAAGGCGCTACATGTACCGACGTGATTCACCACCATTTATGCCGTATAATGCCGCAGTTCGGTCACACCTTTTATGTGTGAAGATCCCTTGCTTGGCCTTATCCGAAGCGTTCGGACCATAGCAGTGTCTCTTCCCCTGCTTCTTATTGTTGTTCCTACTTTTCATCCACCGATACGGTCATGTGTCATTAGATTAGTATCTTACGTATCATCTGATGGTGGCTAGGGCATGATCGACGTGAGTGTGTTAATATATAAGAGCCAAGATGCCGTACATAATTACATTTCTTTCTGTTCCTATTTACGTCATGGTTTTTACTCCTACTTCATTCCTTCCTCATAACAAAAGTGTTTTATGGATCGATGGAGCTACATTTGCAGGACTATGCAACAAATGCACTGTCTACGCTATGGCACGGATTTGGGCTGTTCTGTTCTGTTTCGGGCAGCAGCACTCCCAACAACTATTTCGCGAAGTATTTCACGCTTACGGGGTGGAAAATTAGTGACAAACAGAAAGTGCGATTTAAGCACAGCTCCAGGCATTGAGTTCAAAGATCTCGCAAAGGTGACCGAAACGTCGTATGGTGCAGCGGTACATTATGCGTGCATTTCGTTAGTCGATAAGCAAACAAACGACACGTGGAAGGAGTGCATCGAACTCTTTTGCGATTCCGCCAACTAGACTGGTCGCTTGCAAGAAAACTCCAAACAAACAGACCTATATTTTGGGCTGTTCTGTTCTGTTTCGGGCAGCAGCACTCCCAACAACTATTTCGCGAAGTATTTCACGCTTACGGGGTGGAAAATTAGTGACAAACAGAAAGTGCGATTTAAGCACAGCTCCAGGCATTGAGTTCAAAGATCTCGCAAAGGTGACCGAAACGTCGTATGGTGCAGCGGTACATTATGCGTGCATTTCGTTAGTCGATAAGCAAACAAACGACACGTGGAAGGAGTGCATCGAACTCTTTTGCGATTCCGCCAACTAGACTGGTCGCTTGCAAGAAAACTCCAAACAAACAGACCTATATTCCTGAAGTTTTTCAATGTCGACCGACAGTTTAAGAAACTACTCCAGTTCTTCATTTGTTCCGCGCAACTCGCGATCATGACGCCGTAAAGGTCACTGCAGAGCTCTTCTGAGCAACTTTCGGCAGTTTTTCGATGGTTCAACGGTTTTCGGCATTTGGTGATGTGATGTCCAATGCCCCATGAGTGACCAAATGCGGCCTATTTAATAGTCACCCAGTTCATCGTTGTTACTTTCCTGATTGGCGAGTTAAAACATTCATGCACGCACATATAGGTACAGACATGCATGTCGACAGCAAACGAGCCGAAGATAAACCGGATTGAGCCAAGTTATTGCCATGAACAGGAAATCGAAGAATCAGAATGTATTAGAAACTGGGAAAATTAGAAGAAAAAAGAAGAAAGTAATAGGTGCAATCGGAATCGGATAAAAGATTTCACCAAAACCATTGAATTATCGGGAAGGTTTTACATTTGGAAAGCGGAAATTATTGAGGATTGCATTATGAGCGCAGATGCGACATATGTTTTTCCATTTAACAAATTCATCATTTATAATGGAACGCAATGTAGTGTAGACGAAGCCAATATCGAAATCCGTGCGAAAATATAGAAATCTAATGAAAAGTGATGAAAAGAAAATGTACCACACAGAGCTGTTGGTGGCCCAAGAACCATAAGCACACACTTCCAGACTTGTAAAACAAAATTTGATGAAAACTAGTTAAGAATGACAAAATTTGATGAAAACTATTCGATGAAAAACTAGTTAAGAATGACAGGGTTTAACATAGATTGGTAAAAAGAACAGGACTAGACTCTTACGTAAATGCATCGATTGCAGTTGGTGAATTCTAAGCGCTTAATTTTCAATTTCTCGATTCTCACACAACAGAGATATTTTTGTCGCCGCGGAATGTGGTGTTGTTTTGGACGAAGAGTTCGATGCATCAAATTCTACGACGGCTAACTGCAGTTGTGACTCAACCAACAGCTAATCAACCGTTAGAATGCGGAAAGGTTCACGTTTTCGCCATGTCAGTGTTTCTTTTAGATAATTCATTTTGAACCAAAGCATTATAGAAACCTCGCAAGCATTCGACAGGATTTTTGAGCGCACAATTTTGGGCATCTATTTACTGCCGAATCTTTAGGTGGATCGAAGGTGAAGTGAGCTAACAAAATCTGCAGGCCAAATTTTACACGACGGCACAAACGTACACACATTTACATAGATCATGCACCATAATCCATTGCTGCCAGAATTTTCGAAGAAAAAAGCAAAAAAAATCGACAGCAAACGAGCCGAAGATAAACCGGATTGAGCCAAGTTATTGCCATGAACAGGAAATCGAAGAATCAGAATGTATTAGAAACTGGGAAAATTAGAAGAAAAAAGAAGAAAGTAATAGGTGCAATCGGAATCGGATAAAAGATTTCACCAAAACCATTGAATTATCGGGAAGGTTTTACATTTGGAAAGCGGAAATTATTGAGGATTGCATTATGAGCGCAGATGCGACATATGTTTTTCCATTTAACAAATTCATCATTTATAATGGAACGCAATGTAGTGTAGACGAAGCCAATATCGAAATCCGTGCGAAAATATAGAAATCTAATGAAAAGTGATGAAAAGAAAATGTACCACACAGAGCTGTTGGTGGCCCAAGAACCATAAGCACACACTTCCAGACTTGTAAAACAAAATTTGATGAAAACTAGTTAAGAATGACAAAATTTGATGAAAACTATTCGATGAAAAACTAGTTAAGAATGACAGGGTTTAACATAGATTGGTAAAAAGAACAGGACTAGACTCTTACGTAAATGCATCGATTGCAGTTGGTGAATTCTAAGCGCTTAATTTTCAATTTCTCGATTCTCACACAACAGAGATATTTTTGTCGCCGCGGAATGTGGTGTTGTTTTGGACGAAGAGTTCGATGCATCAAATTCTACGACGGCTAACTGCAGTTGTGACTCAACCAACAGCTAATCAACCGTTAGAATGCGGAAAGGTTCACGTTTTCGCCATGTCAGTGTTTCTTTTAGATAATTCATTTTGAACCAAAGCATTATAGAAACCTCGCAAGCATTCGACAGGATTTTTGAGCGCACAATTTTGGGCATCTATTTACTGCCGAATCTTTAGGTGGATCGAAGGTGAAGTGAGCTAACAAAATCTGCAGGCCAAATTTTACACGACGGCACAAACGTACACACATTTACATAGATCATGCACCATAATCCATTGCTGCCAGAATTTTCGAAGAAAAAAGCAAAAAAAAAAGCTGCGCAAGTACCACACATCAAAATCAAAATTTAGAGGAATTAGTTCATCTACTGATATACATGCATTCTTCTCACACTTCGATCCCCCCTTCCCAAAAAAACCATCTCATGCATCTTTGCATTTAGCTGTTATATATTTTCAACTCTAGTCGAAAATGATGGACCATTATTGAATATAATAATTTAATACCTTACATAATATAAGTAATATCACTTTTGTATCTTAGGATCCTAATCATACGACCCGATCACTTAGTACTGTTTAAGCTGTTCTCGAGTTGAAACTGCCGCATAGACAAGGAGACACGTGATCTATGCATAGGGGCAGACATACCACTTCGTACTTCTGTTTGTATAATCACATAGCGAAATTCAGAATTGAGTTCATCGCAACATATAGAATACGCATGCCAAACTTCATCATTTTATCTTTCTCGATTCGGGAGTTGAAATAACAGAAAAGATAAAAACGCTATAGCGTGCTTACTGAAAAATGCGCAACAAGATACTGACAGATGAAAGACCATCTCTACGAGCACAAGATGCATCTTGCGCGCTCTGAGAAAAGTAATTTCCGATAAGGAAATAGGCGGAGGAACGTGCGATTGGCATGAGAAGTGAAACATGTAAAAAATCAAGCAGATAATCGAAGAAGTGATGCGGTTAGCTCGCTTTCGGCAAATGAAATCCCGATTAGAAATGCATAAGAGCGCGAAAGTTTCGAAGAAAACAGTCAACAAGAAAATGGGAGAAATTGAATCTTCGATTGGTGATGTGATTGGCAATATGAGGTGAGCAAGCATATGAATCCATGAAAACTTCCTGAAATCAGGAGTCATGATCCGAGAGACCCTCAGAATACCTCAACGAAACTCTTCGTGATTGAAGAACGTTGTGAGGTGCTGATAGGGCAAGCTTGAATGGCAACACAAGTGAACCCTTTCCGGCGCGTTAAATGGTTCTGAAGGTGCATCCGGAGTGCTCTAAACTGCGAGGAAAACAAGTGGAAAAAGATTAGAAATGCATTGTCCCAATTTCTACCGTATCTTCATTATTCCGAGTGTCATAAAATGTTAGAAGGGCTAAAACTTTAGAAAGCTCACGCTTTATGAGAAGCTAAAACTTCGTGTGCTGCTCAAAAATTACATCATTTCGCTGCAAAATCAGTGACGCTGTCACGTTTTCGACTAGCGCTTCTATTACAGGAAAACCTGAGCTCGGAAAGCACAAGGGGGAGGGAGGAGGGGCTTCAACGGTTATTACTTCAATGACGGCCAAGAACTGGCTGCCGACTTCACGTCCATATATCGTCATGAAAGTTTTTTTGTTCTTTCTATGCCTCTCTTTTGAAATAGAGAAACATCGATCACAGACAATGAGTTAATCCAAGCACTAATGGCGCGAAAAATCTGAAGCAGAAATATACTTGCCGACGAATGCGGCCGAAAAAAGATCAAAAATTTCATCCGCTCTATTCAGTTTGCACCTAAAACCTAATCTCGATTAAAAATGCACACCTAATAAATACCTCAAATTCGAACGTCGAAATATGCTGCAACTTGGAAAGTCGTTTTTATGCTTTTTTGCCCTTTCCTTCATTCAAATTACATAACGGCGTCGAAGTTATTCTAGCATTAACTCTCATACGGCATGTAACAACCAATTTTTTGAGATTTCTATTAAATCTACATCAAAATATGTAGAGAATATTGAATGAGAGCCATGATTTGCATCGCCATATATATTCATTCCATAAAGGATGGTAACGAAGTACTTACACCAATAACCGAAATATAAGCAATTGTACTTCGTAACGAAACTGCATCCATTAGTTACCTCAAACAGATTAGAAAAATAGTATCATAAAGACCTCTAAAGGAGAATCATATGAGAAAGAAATAATACTGTAACGCATATGTATGTACAGTTCCTATTGAACTATTCGGTCGTGCTGACCTTGATTGTGCAAAGGCTAGCCGTGCAGATTGTTTCAAACGATTGAGTTAGATAATGGCCCTTTTTAGAACATAACTTACTACCTAAAATTCTTCCCTAAAATTCCAGCAATGCCCGTCATTTCGAAGCAGCTTCCTTCAAATCATCCTCTCCATTTCCAAATGCTTAGATATCTCTTCATCATCTCGCGCATTGCAACAATCGGTAAATTGCTCTAAACGCTTGCCTTCATCACAGTTTCATTTACGATCAAGGATCATTCGAACGAGGTCCACTCGTAGCAGATATAAACATTGCCAACCTATAGAGCCGAAAGTTTTTACGCACTTTCTACTGCTTTCCTTTCTTTCCTTATCCTCTTCTTCAATCATTTTTAAATATCTTTCACTTAAGCAACTTAAGCACTTTTACACACCGAATGAACAAATTACGACATTTATCTACCTCTATCTTCTGCAGTAATGTTAACTCGAAGATATCACTAAGTTATCAGTGAAATAACATCAAAATTTCCGAGAAATGCTCTTTCATCTATAGTACAAGTAAAACGTTTCTTTTCCGTGAAAACACTTTACACGCAGTCGTTTCTTCATAGAGGCGCAATCCTATAGCATAATGCCTCTTGCTTTCTATAGGTAAAAATAATAGCGCAATATTCTACTCACTTCACCGGCTATCAACAGCACCATTTATAGGGCTCAAAAGGCAATTTCTTTTGATGAATGAATATAATTGCTGCACATTTTTGAGCATCGTAAAAGTGCAACATTGAGGATATACAGTCAATGAAGAATAGGATCGGCAGCACGATAAGATGTGAGAATTCGCGAGAGATTTCTTCGCAAAATTTTGAATTGAAGCATATTTGCAGCAGTATCTAAAATAATATGATAATGACATGAATAGTGATCTGTCAGTTTGTACTATAGTTCAACAGACTATGTTTCCATCACAAAGAAAGTATATATTTCGCATATTTTACAAAAAAATTCCCTAAGACACGCATCAAGCTGAAGCTTCATCACAATCAGTTAAATATTGAGATTTGTTGAATGCTTCCGAAAGGTAAATTCAGAAACGATAGCAACGAAATTAGCAATTGTCTTAGCAAGTGAGCGACCACTGATGAGAAAATTCCATCCGTTGTAGCAGCAGCAACTATGCACAAGATAATAAAAAAAGACTGCCCGAATAAGAATTGCTTTCGATGCAAGTTTCAATTAAAATTCGATGCATCGGAGACAGCAACGAGGTGATAAAACTGAATACGTAAGTGAGTGAGAGCGTACTGTGTCGGAACAAGGGGCACCAAGAATAGGGAAGAGATATGTGATTAAATAAACCAAGTGGAGACGATAGCCAAATGGGTTGCAGTCATATGCGCAGTTGGAAACTTGCTAGTGGAAAAATCAGCTCGGCGATCAGCAAACAAAGAATGAAACGGACTCAGTAACGGATTCACGACTCGATTGGTTCTCCCATTTTAGATTTGTTTTTTTTTTTTAGGCATGACAGATGCATAAGGAAGTTTCCAGGGGTTGAAATAGGCGTGATTTGATTTGCAGGTTACCACAGATATACCTGTATGGCATTATCTTAAGGTACTCCTTTATGATAACCAAAATGCATTTCTGACCGGAAAATCCTTGATGAGATGGCAGAAACATCTCAGCGGTTAGTGCTGCACATAGTGAAAACAAGTGGAGCAGTTAGAATAGATTTATGTCATTCTATCGCATTTTGGAGAGACTGAAAGCGCTACACGAACTGAAAACTTGATGAACGAAAACATCAGCAGCGACGGAAGTGACTGAAGAAGGCGATAACATTACTGCAGAATTCCGTAGGTTTTGCACCTCTTGATTTCATACCAGTTGGGATGGGCTTCATTATCGCACGATAGGGGCATTTAATTAGACAAGTATAACAACAAAAGTTGGTGAATTTCTGAAAATCTCTTTGAGATCATTAGCTGAATATAATAATTAGATGTTTGCCTATATGCTCTAACTATGATAGGTTCATTTGTTAGGAGCCCTTTGAAAACTGAACAATGAATACGTTGATTTTACTCGGTCCCAATCTTCAAATCGCTGAAAAAACAAAGAATGAAACCCACAGATGTGAATCATTCGATCGATCGACGTTTACAAGTTTTGTTTTCCTTCTGAGTTCGTCGTCGGTCATCCCCTTTCTGTTGCCGTTTTATGTCGCCAAGCATATGGTTTCGTAGAATATCGGTACGACCCATGTCGATGATACACCTGCTATAAAAGAATCTGCATGAGAAATGCAAAAACAGCGTTGAACACTGAAACGAAACGATTAGACGTGAACCGAAATTGTTAATATATGACATTTCTCAAAAATATTTTTAGTTCAAAAAATCCCTCCCCATAGGATAAAGCTACGAATATAACAATTCCGTGAGATGGACTCGTCTTCTACGGGAGTTTTAAGCCGCAAGCAGGTACAACCAATGAGGAAACATAATACTATGTGTAAATTTGCTTTGAGAAGACTGCCAGAACAATGTAATCTCTGACCCATTGAGGGTCGTCTAGCGCCCGGGTCGAAGCTATGCAGACCTCGTCCAACAATACAGTTCTTCTTTTTAAATTTCTTCTCCTCGTCTAGCATCACTCGGCACATACTTGATTTTATCATTTTCAAGCAGATGCCTCAACATCTATAAAACAAATAACTTCAAGGCGCACAGATTTTGGCACTTTGCAGGCAAATCGAACGTATCAACTAGACTGTTTTTGTTGGAATGAGAAAAGAGCAGAGAGTTTCAGGACCGTCTGCGCAGCATAGAATGAAGAGTGACTATCCGATCCCGAAACTTCCGAATTCAATGTTTTGATTTTCCTTTTGCAGAGCTGAGATTTCGCGTTATTGTAACGATGAGTTATTGTGTGTTGTTATGGAAGCGATGAAGATGGCTCCGTTGTGTTTTGCTATTTGATGCCAAACGTGTAATCTTGCATTCATAAAATGCAAAAGAAAAAGGGCGTCACATATGAGATTGTTTTTCACATTCGGGGTTATCTTCAGAATATAGATTATTCCATATGAAGATGTTCTACTGTTAGAACAAAAACCATTTATATTTATAGTAAACTTCGCTAAAAGACAAACAATGTTTCTTAATCGCAAAATTTTGCCTCATCGTTGTTGACTTGCTGGTGAAACACATTTTGCAAAGGCAAAACTCAGCAACCATTGAAAATGGAGATAATGAGGCATTTTTTAAACTTCGAAGAGAAAATCGAAGTAAGCGGTTCGCCAAGAAAATGCCATGTAGCCATATATGAAAGTGCCGAAGGAAAATGCCTCAATATTAATTTGTGTTGACAGCCTCTTAAGACAGAGCTTTAGCTAACATCGAAGTTTCGAAGGTAATTCCCGGCTTGTAGTTTCTACAAATTTTTCAAAGGCATATCATGAGGGAAGGGAGTATTTTAAAGAAGATAGATGATCTTCGCTACTGCAGGAAGAGGAGAATCATCAGAGGAGCCAGCCCTTTTCTGTTGTTTGCCATGTTCCAGAGAAAAGTTCTGTTTATGGAGGTAGCAATATCACACAAATTTCGGTTATTCATTTGAAGAGAAAATTGGGGTGATGATAGGAGGAGCTTGCTTTCGAATTGCAATCTATATTCTACGCACACTTCAATGTACATGTAATCAGCGTTGGAACGCAGCAGTGTAAGGAAAACTTATTGTTATCTTATTTTCATTATGTGCCTTCAATTCAACTTCAAATATTTTTTCGGTTATTCATTTGAAGAGAAAATTGGGGTGATGATAGGAGGAGCTTGCTTTCGAATTGCAATCTATATTCTACGCACACTTCAATGTACATGTAATCAGCGTTGGAACGCAGCAGTGTAAGGAAAACTTATTGTTATCTTATTTTCATTATGTGCCTTCAATTCAACTTCAAATATTTTACTTACGTATGGTATGCTTCGTCGGTTTCTGAGGTCGAATTCGCAGAGAATGCCCCGAAAAGGTTTACTTGTTATGCTTTTTGCAAAGTTTTCCATAATCTACATCAGCTAAATAACACTAATAGGTTAGCGATCTTTAACGTCGAATCATTCGAGCACCAAAGATTCAAGTTTGAATTGATTCTTTTTTCAAAATTGTGCTCGCTTTTTCAAATATTCTCCTCTCAGGAGTATTGCAGTTTGCCCTCCCTATACTAGAAGCAGAAGTAGACATCACTTCCAACTCTTAGAAAAATGGTGCAATTCAAGCAACGTTCCTTAAAGCTTCCAATTTTGTATCACACGAGAGTGAAATCTGTTGAAAACCGATATTCTGAATGCATTTTCGCTCTTCGAGTGCTTTTGAATCGTTTCGATCTTCGCTCTACTTGTTACAGCTCCTGCATATTGAAGCTGTATTCGACCAGACCGTTGCTTTACGGGCTGTTCGCTCTTTCATGTGTTTAGTGCTCACAAACTTTCTGCGTCTTTTCCTACTTTCTGACATCGAAATAAATAAAGCTGTATCTATCACATATGAAACCTCAGCAAAAATAAGTACAAGAAAAGCACTATCATCTTTCTAACTGTACCGTTTCATATTCGTTTTCTTCTAATAGGAGGATGAAAAGCGATGAGGAATAGTTGTTATCAGGATATGACTCATCACTAATATTGAGGACGTTAGTAGCCTTGCAAACATGGTAAAGCGATAGAATGGTAAGTGTTGAGTAAGTTACTCACTACTGTGCACTGCAAATGCTCATCCATAATACAACTCGCCAGGGGGGACTGCGTGATTGCGCCTTTCTGCAATTTCTCTGAGTACAGATGATATATGTGACTCCGTAAGTTCATTCATAGGTTCCTCAGATCACGTTGTTTTCATATACTGAAGTCATGCATCAAATGTGGTAAAAAAGAAATTTTCTAACGAACGTGCTAAACAACTACGCATCCTAGCTTTTTCATTAAACTAGACAACATGCTTGAAAGATTTAGGAAGTTTTGCTTGAAAAGGCCAATGAGAAAAGTGTCGAAATGAAAGAGCTTTAATGTTATGGTTGTCCAGACCGATTAGCGTTCGAGGGGCAAGAAGGCGCCACATTTTGCAGCCTAATATGAATTCGAAACACCAATTCAGAGAACTCAAATTGTTGCGTTTCTCACCAGCCCTCAACCGTCCTAAAAATGCAAATGGAAGTGAAGAAAATCTCGAGCATTAAACTCGAATAAATAATGACTGAAATGAACAGTCTCCTCTCTCTTTCTCTGAATTCACTCAAGCAAAAACCTTTTGTGGAGAACACACCCAATCTCGTGGATGCAAAGTATAGAGTGCATAAGGGACACAGATACTTTCACACTGATAGGCCAAGACTTAAACACATAAATTTCGGTTGAAAATGAAATAAATGTGAATAATTTTTACAGGAGCATATTTGCATATGATCTAGAACACAGATCTTTTTTCAGGAACGCTTTCCACTTTTTTGCTTATTGGGAGTGTGCTCCTCTGAAATTATTCGTCTATATGTAGAGAAATTAATTTACCTGAATACAAGATGCATACTAGTTCTCAAAGAGCGAAAAATTCGAATAGCAACTGAAAAAACTAGCCGCAAGTAGCAAATATCACCATTAGCTACCCAACAAAAGAACATGAAAATGACGACAAAGAGTGGACGAAATTGGTCAATTCGTGACAAAAAAAACTTCTTACTTTGCAGCTGCTGTTCTTCAAAAACTTTTTCATCAAGGATCGATCGTTAGTTTTGCGAAAAAAGATATATCCTTCAACGAAACCTCTTGTCGTTTTTTTAATCGTTAAATTGCACATACTTAGTAAGAACTATTTGTTGAAAGTTTCGCTGTTGAATATTGAAAAAACTGTTCAACAAAACTTCATATATTGAAATCCGTCTCGTATTTTATGCTTTTCGTCGTTGCCATTTTCCAAAAAAAAACAACATTCTATGGCAGTATTATACTCTTCTTTATCATTGACATAGACTGAGGTAACGTAATGGACAACAATTTTCAAAAATTAGCACTGTATCTTAGTGCATTGCATTTACTTGCTGCAAAATGCAATGCAGTATACTGCATAAGAATCAAAATCATTGCTTATGCAACAGAAAACATTGATTTCTGAACGTAGAAAGAAAAATAACCTACAGATTAGCAGAGAAGTTATTTCGAAGAAATCTAATTTGTTCGATAAATTTAACTCTCAGAGACTGTTATTGCAAATTTTTATTTAGACGAGGATTTAAGAGATGCTGCATTATGCCACCTTGATTAAAAAAATGTGGATAGTCACTTATGTGGTGAGGAAGTTGTCACTAGAACTTGATTCTGTCACTCAAACGATTGTTTTTGCTAGGTTGCTTTGTTTAGAAGTCGTTTTCGATAAGTGTCACTATTTGGATTGAAGGCACTTAAAAAGTTCAAAATTTCGCACTGAGGAACAAGTTTACTGCAAACGATCGAAAAAAAAAAGAACATCTCCAACTTCATAGGATAATTAGCTCGAATAGGCGCATCCCAACTTGTCTATCAAAAGTAAAATTTGAGCATAACATTTACCGATTGTCACTATTTTCGCGCTGAATGTTTAGATAGAGAGCATCCGACAGAAATTCAACTCGATTCAATGCTCGCAAATCGTCAATAGACTTTTGATGATTAAACGCTTTGAAACACATGCCTCAAATATTTCAGTAGTATTGAAATATTCTAAGAAAAATTACATCGGTACATAAGCATAGCATAAAAATAATGTTGGAAAAGTCGCTTCCAAACACTCAAATGCTTTCAAACACTTCCCACATTTTTGCGTAAAACCTTTAAAAACTGAGCGGGGAAGTATGGTGGGCCTATCAGACTAATCTTCTTCGCTGACAGTTTAAAAAAAAAAAGCTTAATTATCTATAACTATGCCCTCATGTTTTCAAACGATCCAATCGTCTGTTTAAATCACTGAGGAAAAAACCTGTTTCTGGAATACAACTCAAGGAAACTACTCTTAGACTTTTGACATATTTCAGCAGCTATAAGAGTTTTCTGAATTTATGCAGCGCATTAAAATAAACAAGTAGTCAATTCAGTGTGGGATGCATTGAGGTTACCATTATTGCTATATGCAGCTCCAATTGTCACAGCGTTGAAACAATTCGATCCACTGGAGTGCTCAAGTGCATTTGCTCATATAAAATGTTGTTATGATGCTGTTTGCAACGTACTCCTATAAAAGCATAACTAAAACACGTTATTCAAATATATGGGAGTAACTTAAATATGAGTCGGGATCGTGTTTTCATCAATTCCTCATGATGTTATTCAGTTGGCGAAAAAATAAAATTACATTATGAATAGATGTGATAAACAAGACCTGAGGATGAAAGTCAGCGATAGCATAGATGAGCAAGCGAATAGGTAAACATTGATGTGCTTTGCGTGAAGCAATGTCAATTTAATTACTCACAAACATTCATTGATGCGGAAAATTTATATGAATGAGTCATTATATTTTGTTTTAGAAGATTGACGCGCTTTCTGCGACTGACATAGTTGGTTGGATGCAATTTACAATGCGACTCGAAGGAAGTAAAGACGACAATAAGCTTTCAGAAAGATGAATTTTATGGAAATTTTGGAAACATTTTGTGAAATGGTCTAAACGTGGATTAAAAAAGACCTTCAAAGACGACCTTAACGGTTGTCGCAGACTAGCAAAGGCGAGAAACGAGAAACGAGAAAAGCATCGATTCCTCTTCAAGGAACAACTTTTGAAATTTCTAACTAAAAGTGAACCAAAGACAATGATGGAGTGTTCGCTGCTGAACTCAATTAATTCTCTGCGATATATCAAGATCCTTAGGTCACTATGAAAGTACGTGAACTAAACTGTCGAATGTTGAACCTATCAATATCCCAATCCTCCCTTCGAAAGCAGATATAAGTTGAAAATGCAAAATAGAAGGCGCTAAGAAAAGCGGACTAATCAAATACTTTCGAAACCGTAAACACCAATCTATCATTCGCATTGAACAAACTGATGAAGTCAATAACAGGTACGTATTATGAAAACGTGATAACACCTGTGACAAAAGTGATCTTAATCACATAAACAAATAGGAAACAAAGGAGAAGAAAGTATCGAATGCTGCGCTTGCAAACTGTTAGGAACAATACGTAACTATGGTTGTCCAGATGAGAAAAAGGCAAAGCACCAAGCAAAGAAATACAGCACAAGTATTAGAGAAAAAAGCTTGTCATGGTTGATGATTTAATGTCACATATCGCTCCAGACAAACTCCAAATTGGATGTGCAAATTTAGCTCGCCTAGTCACTTCCAGGGTAGACATATAAGCTCACTGATTCAAGTACAAACTGATGAAGTCAATAACAGGTACGTATTATGAAAACGTGATAACACCTGTGACAAAAGTGATCTTAATCACATAAACAAATAGGAAACAAAGGAGAAGAAAATATCGAATGCTGCGCTTGCAAACTGTTAGGAACAATACGTAACTATGGTTGTCCAGATGAGAAAAAGGCAAAGCACCAAGCAAAGAAATACAGCACAAGTATTAGAGAAAAAAGCTTGTCATGGTTGATGATTTAATGTCACATATCGCTCCAGACAAACTCCAAATTGGATGTGCAAATTTAGCTTGCCTAGTCACTTCCAGGGTAGACATATAAGCTCACTGATTCAAGCTACGTCTTAATCATAAAAAGCAAAAGCGCTTTAGACATATGACGTCGTATTTTATATGTAGTGAATATGGGTTACGTAAAGTCTCGCTCATATTTGACATACTCAGTGTTCCTTTTCCTTGAGATATGTCTGTGTCTAGCACATGTCAAACATATCTCACGGAACAAAAATAGAAAAACATTTATCTCTAATTCGTGCCACCCTATAGTTCAGAAGGCCTGAGCGACGTCTATTTGTTACCAGAATGAGTAACCTTCCGACGATGAAAGCACTGTGTATTTACTTAGAAGAGAAAGTTCCAATGAAGATATTCTGCATTTCACATATTAACTCTCATTTCATGTATAAGTAGAGAGGCTTCTTCTAATTGAAGCGTTTCGCTTCCCGCAGAGGTATATATTGCGAAAACTTTCACCGATGCAAAGATAAGGATAGCGCATATATCCTGCATCGTGTGCGCAAAAAATAATGCGAGCGTTCTTCATTTTACCACACTTGCAACGAAAGCTTTGAAGTTCAATTCTATGCTGGTTTTGATAGTAAGTCAAGCCAAGTGGTAGTTTTACACGCATCTTTTAGGTGCTTTGTTGAACGTGGAGGGGTACGACCTCACAGAAGTGAAAATGGCTTGGGAACACTATAGAAGCGTACAATATTGATTAAGGAATAAGCGGAAACTACATCACCATGTTTGCATCGCAAAGCAGTGTCAAATGTAAGCACTCCTGGTGTATTTCAATGCTGCTATACTTCTATGTGCCTCCACTCATTTCAGCAACGAAAAATTGATCAAAGAAAAGCAACTGAAGCGCACTGCGATCCGCACTAAAATATGCTTACCCACCATAAATAAAAAACTGTATATTTGCTAATGGCTATCGATAAGTATGCGTGATAACTGGAAGCTAGTTCGACCAGTAGGATCGAACTCATTTCAGGAACTCTTTGGCGAGCACATTTTCAGCTCGCTCCGAATGTTATTTGACTTCTCGGGTTATTTCATCAATGAGGAAGGTGGCATCGGTTTCTAACTGTATAAGGACCAGTTTTTCCTCGTAAACAATCAGTGGGAGCAATCTCAACTCCAAACGAAGGATAATTCGGGGAACAAAATGAATCCTTCGAAAATAATTCAACTTTGATAGTTCGAAAAGTACTTCTCGCAGAAAATATTTGGAATATGGAGGCATATGTTATCACATCTAATAGCTGAGAAGAGAGAAATGGATAAATAACAATAAAAGAAGAACCTTTTTAGAATTTCTTCAATCAATGATGAAGCACAAAGAAGTATAGACTACTCACTGCGAACGAAATATCTCAAGATGGATGTTCGATTAGGCAGATTGGCGAATGCAAATTGTGTGAAGATGACTTTGAGGCGATTCCTTTCGACAGAAATTGGATGAGAGCTGTGAAGAGAGAAATCTAATATAAAGCATATAATGCAAACTACATGTGCTTTTGCCGAATTCACTTTAATTTCCGAACTGCTCACTTTTATGGGGTGAAGCACATTTCATCATCTAAGAGGGTCAATAAATCATCGAAAAGTACGCCTCTTTGTTCAGCATATTCAGCATCTTCCTATCTAGTTGAGCATCTATTGAACATCCTCTCCATGTCATTGGAACGTGCCAACGGACACTACCTTAGCACAGTCTTTCACCATCCGCATACTAGGTAAATTTTTATGTGCGTTTGTTGAATAGACGTTTTTCACACACTACGTATTTAAAAGTTATAGGTTCGCTCAACTCCATCTATCTCTTTTTCTTTGCAGAGAATTCACTATCCCTGAAAAACAAAGATGCGCAAAATCTGATGCGATCGAAGACGAAAATCTCAACTGCTGTCAGGATCAAAACAAACAAAGAGTGCCTGGTTTGAGGCATTAAGGAGAACGTCGGTGAAAGCAAGCACAGCTGTGTACAGAAAATCATCCGGTGCACTTGATCGCTGCACAAATCTGAGAGCACAGCTTATTGCACTTCGATAGTGATTGATGATGGCATAAAATTTAGCCGCTCTAAAGAAAGCTTAAGAAATAAAGTGTGGTCGTTGAAGTAGAAAGATGGAGGAGATTTTAAAGGTTAATATTTGAAGTTATATTTCATAAGCTGTAAAATCAATCAAGTGGCACCGCTTAACTTATAATTCTTTAACGCCTAAAAATTTGAAACTAGCCTTGGCTAAGAATAATTACCAATAGGTTTTCACGATGCTATTAGTTTTTGTCATAAAAGAGCGCACATTGGACGTAATGGAATTTCAACCTTAAAATAAAATGAATTACGAGGCATTTTTTAGATCGCAGAGACTCTCCAAAAAAATGTGAGCTAAAAGAGTCTTTACCTGATGATTAAAAGCATCTTATTGCTATTGAAAATGAGGCTATGAAAGCGTCAATTCATGCTAACCACCAAGCTGAATTTGCATATTAGGCTCATCTCCCACCTTTAAATGTTTTCTAGCAATAAGGGAAGTGGATGCATCAGCCCTCGACATTATGGCCCATTAGTTGAGCGATTCATCAGAACGACATCACTTGGCTATTATCGTTGTACTTCTTCCACCAGGCATTTGTATGTTCTCCTTCTTGGACTAAGCTGCCATTGCCAAGCTTTCACTAGCGATGAGATCGAACGACCGAAAACCCACGGAAGGAGAAACAACGAATAAGTCATTTGCGCCGATGTGGCCACTCAAAACGTTCAAGGTGGAAGTGGGCTATTGGACAAGTATTGGAATAGATTTTAGTTTCACTTCAGGGCAAACTATATGATGAATGATGTCGAGAAGAAATGTTTGTCCTTATGTTGAACAGGTGAGCCCACGTACTATTCACTCGAATCATTATTGTCACGGAAGCATTCAACCGACGATGAGGACATTAAGCACTGAACAGACGCTCTAATTGCTGGTCAAGGATTCTTCAGGAATCGGAAACGCTATAAGATAAGGTGGACTTCTGCAGCTTATTCATGGAGAATCTGTTGAGCGTCTGCGATCCATTGAACCAACTATGCAAAAAATGCAAAATGGGACTGAATTTCAAAGTGCGAAATTTTCTTTAGCGAGCTCAGGCTAGGCTATTGAAATCTAAAAGCACACGCACACACTTTATGGACGCTCTTCAACTGTGAACAGAGATTCGCATAGGCCGAGAAAGAAGCGCTGTAAAAATACAAAATGAACAACTTTCGTCTTTATCTAACAGGAGGGCACGTTGAATTGACTGCAGTCCGTCCAGAAAGTCTTCCACATGACTTAACTCCTACTGGCGGAATACTGGTAGCAATGTTAAAGAGGCCGCAGTTCTGGACTTTTTTTATTTATGAACAGAAATCCTGCAAGCTTGCTTTCAGGACACAAATGGATCTGGAAAGTAAACAAGAAATCCTATTACTCATTGACGGCAGAGGTTGTGAGCGAGTTTCAGCGAAGAACGTCAGAGGGATGCTGGAAGAAGTGGATGATGCCTATGGAGCGTGTGAAATTCTCATTTGAAATAAAGATTCACTTTTCAAGGTCTTAGATGGAGAGGTTCTGTGAAAAAATATGGCCTATAATAAACGACTTGAACACCACATCAGCCAGCGATCAATGCACTCGCCGACCGTTCTGTCAGGCCTTTCAAGGAACGCATGCGAAGGAAGCAAAAGAGAGAAAATCAGGATTGTTACTTGGCTGTCACGAAGCGCTAAGAAGCTATCAGTGGATCCTCCACATAACAATAGGCTTTCCACCAGTCCAGCTGATGCTCCATCGAATTAAATCTCTCTAGAGAGCTTATCTTGCTGAAGCTGAAATGAAACGCATCAGACAGGAAGTGACTCGAAAAGACCAAAGGGTTCGGAGGAAGGATCTGCACACTAGTCACCACAAAGAGTAGAAAAAAGGCAGGGCATCAACCGTGTTGCTGAATCAACTGTGACATCAACATGGCGATGGCACAATCTGTAGCAATCTGTAGCTAGCATCAAAACTAGCCACAATATATCAACAGTGTAGTACGGAGAAACTGACGCTCAAATGATGAACTCGATATTGCCTATTCGACAGACTATTCCAAACGCAGTGTGAAGGTCAAAAATTTTAATCAGCCATTCTAGAAGACCAGTACAAACATTTATGCCAAGGCCAAATATCGGAAGATACCCTCGACGTTAACAAAAAGCGCCAAGGCGACACTCCCACTTTCGAAACTGAGAAGGAAGGCGTTGAAACGAGATCATTGCTATTGTGGCATTTCGTATTCCCATGTTTGACCCCGATCTGCATCTTACTATTGGCAGAACTGCAATTCATTCATACTCCAAGCGACCCATGAAGCGGTATCAACAGCATTCATTTTTACTGGGTGCTATTTGGCCGAGCTATCTCGACCACTTAACCAGGTCATTATCGCTGCAATATCCTCGTTTACATATGCACGTTCTCACTCTTGAAGAAGGCTCTGCTTTCGACGCTTCGTCGGTGATTAACTTTGCAGTGGAAAACCGTCAAGTTATAGCTAAATGATCAGTCCTCTAAAACTGGGCTAATTAAAAATGCAATTATGGAAGTACATGGGCCATGAAAAGTTAGATAGGCGGTAATAAGCACAAATGTGAACGTAAATATAGGCGATTATTGCCAGTTGAGCTAATGAATGTGGCCTATTTCCCGTGATGTCGATGAAATAAAAACAACTCTACTATCACCGCAATATTGTGACCTTTTCAACAAATGAACGTTCCCATAAAACGAGCCCATCCTCCTTCTAGTCAACAAGAGGCTCTAGATTGGCGTGCATAATCCTTGAGTGATATCCATTCGATCCAAAAAATGCTCAGCTGATTTCACCGGGGAGGCGATGAAATTTCAGAAACCACAGATACTTTCCAGTAGCGCAGCAATATTATGCTTAATTTTAGCTTAAAGCTGCAGCTGCAAACACAGTTGTAAGCTACGCCTCTTAGATGAACCTCCCCATCAATCTCCGTGAATTGCGCGTTCCCTTTTTAAAAGGAAAACGGCTGGCTCCTCAAACGGCAAAACTCTCGATCCCACTACGTAGGATATCAATAAACCTACTTCCGACTCCCATATTGAAGTCTACTATATGCAGAAGTTAAATATAAAAGAATTGCTAACAATGTGCAGTGTCAAAAAAGTCTCAACATGCAGTCACCATCCCAAAAAAAGGAATCGTTCTATGTTCCCTATGCAGTAGCGAATTCCTTTTAAATGTTAGAGAGTCCTATCACATACTCGTTCTCTAAACGACTCTGTGCGTAAACGAAAACACAACTGCGACGGTTCCGTCACTGGAGGCGGCATTCGAATTTTATGCGTTTTTAGAATATTTGGTCTTAAATTTTGTTTCCGGTGTCTGTTGCCGATGCAAGCTGTTATATGATCTGAGTTTCGTTTCTACTTCACCGACGGCTATGATGTTACCAAACTGTGAAGTGCATTTGGCAAGTAATTCCTTCCCTTGAGAGTAAACAGAATTCACACACTGACAGCAACAATTTAGCGTGCGAAACGTAACCCATGATGCCTCGTAGCCTGTAATATAAGTAACTGCTTTCTCTCGATACAACGGTTGCAGTTTTAGCAACTCCAGAAAGCGCAAAAAACCTGATTAGGTCAGAGAAGGCTGCTGTTTTGCCGTCCTCCTTCAACAAACGCCCCTGAATGCTTTTATTGATTTTGAAGGACACTACTTCGCTTTTTCAGAGGACCTAGTGTTTGACGAGTCATTCCACGACAAAGACGGACCTCACCTTCCTACTGAATGGTGAAGGATGAGGAATGACAAGCGATAGGGGCTAGAATGCTCACATCTACGGCACAATGGATGAGACGCCACCACGATGTGCCTAAGTCATTCCAGTCGACCAGATCGTTTTGCTTTTCTTTTTCAGTCACTACAAACATATTCTTGCATAAGCTTTCTTGATTGCAATTGTGATGTACACTTTTCTATTTTAACTTCAAAGTTGCTAATGTAATTTAAGTGGAAATGAGCGCCATAATTTACGTTTGTGTATTTCAGTCGACAGAATTAGTCACTAGCTTAATTTGATGATAGTGACAAAAACTTCGACAGTGTGATCTCCATGATTTTAGAAAAACGCTCAGGAGAGATAGAAGTTGAGCTTTCGACGTGAGTGTATCATATTATGCTATCAGTGGCCATATTAGCTATGAATTATTGGTTTTGTTTCTGCAAGACAAAACTTTCTAACCGGTATCTTCTCGCTTCATGGTCATGACGAACGATATCTTCTCGCTGTATGGTCATGACGAACAACATCTTCTCGCTGCATGGTCATGACGAACGATATCTTCTCGCTGCACGGTCATGACGAACGATATCTTCTCGCTGCATGGTCATGACGTCTACTTTTTGAAGTAACAGCTAAAATCACATGCATATGCATCGTATTGATGTTTCACTGCGGCATTTTGAGTTATGCTCTAGGCCCGAAGTGTTTTAAGTGGTCATGACCTATCGCAACTTTTTGCCCCACTTGAAACTCTATTGAGGAGCGAATCAATACCACGATGAGTTTACGTGTTTATAAATATAAGTTAGTGAAAGGAATATATGAGTAAATCAAATGAATTTGCCGGGTTTGTAGCCAAGAACGAAACCACTACCGTTAACTGGATTTATGAACGTAAAAGCGAGAAATATACCGCTAAACTTGAAAATAAATACCTACCTACTAGAGACTAACTAGAGATGCCTGCCTCTCGGCGATGTTTTTTTTTTTTTGCGTCGAATTGCTCAAGGCGTCTAAATGGCTATCGTATTTCTTCTCCTTTGTTTTTTGATACATGATGTTGGTGTACAAACTAAGAATGCATCTTTGTCAATCTCGCGCAGATATCACTAATACAATAGATGCGTATGCAAACAACTTTCTTAATCTCTAAACTGTAAATACGATGCAATTCCTGCTTCGCATCCATCATTAAATAGCCTTCATCGACGGCCAATGATGAGTTCAGTAATTGCTCTCATATTATGACCCTGCACTCAAGCAAAAGTTGACCGAATTCAGCTTCAAAACGAACGAATCTCTTCATCAATCACAAAAACGAAATAAAATGATAAAAGCTATATTTATGAAGGAAATATCTTTCAGCATCCTGATAATAAACGTTCGACCTGTGCAAAAGCAATTCAAAAACTTATTCAGGTCGTTGAATTATCTTACTTCATTCTTTTAATTGTTCTGCAGTAAACAGAATTCTTTCGAATTAGATCTAGGAATTTCGCCAAACAAATGATGCGGCGAAATTGCAAGTCTTTTTTTTTTGCTTGCATCGAAATATGATCGTTCAGAAAAATTTGGAGCGACAATAGATCCTTACAGAATTTGCTAATAACCTCTACTGCATTTCTATCCAAACGAATAACCGCCTTGCTGTTGTTATTGCATTATTAGAAAAAACAAAAACAACAAACAAACAAAACAACCTAACGTATTGTCGTAATAATAATTCGATAACAATATTGACAGTTCCCTTCGATGGTTTTACGACCTATTGCTTTGTAAAATGATAGAAAAACGATGTTTTGACATGTTTTCATAATAAATGCTTACTCTATACAGCTTACCCGACGACAGTAACGACGGCGGTATTACCATATTTCCATCAGAGGTACCTACGGCCTTTAATTGCTAGACACTACGGCTATGTTAGGCATTCAAAACATGATGAGAGTATTTCAAACTCCAAAAGCACTTCATGTTGTTGACCATAGCGGCAACCGATAACATCCGAACTTCAATTACCAACCGGTGGTCAACTACTTGCTGTCACTTGTCATACCATATTTCCATCAGAGGTACCTACGGCCTTTAATTGCTAGACACTACGGCTATGTTAGGCATTCAAAACATGATGAGAGTATTTCAAACTCCAAAAGCACTTCATGTTGTTGACCATAGCGGCAACCGATAACATCCGAACTTCAATTACCAACCGGTGGTCAACTACTTGCTGTCACTTGTCAGTCCAGCTGGCTTCCCAGTCTGCTCTAATGGAGCTTAGTGAAAAAAACCTTCTTAATATCTTCGCGCTCAAATACTCTTCTAAGACCTTTTCGTATTTCGCTTGTAGGTGCAAATAAGCGTAAAGAAAAGTCATCACAGAATAAAGGGATTATGATAAATGGGTGCAAACAATGGAAGGTGAAAATTATATATATTTAAATCTCTGGCCAAAAAACTTTGACAATGCAAACGAACCAATGTGAAGAAATACGGTTGTTGATGAGACCCACTGATGACGGAAGAAGACAGTTTCGGCTCCTTTTCAACTCCTTAAAACCATTTTCATTTCATACGTAAATTGATAGTTGGATGACAGAATTAGCGACTTTCTTCAACGATTTAACAGCCAAACGCTAAGGAAATGATAGAAAAACAATGTTTTGGCATGTTTTCGCAGAAGATGCCAACCATGTCCATTTATGGTGATGATAGAAATGACAGTGGCATTGGCATGTTTATGAGAGGTGTCTACGGTCTCTAACAACGCCGAGAATTCGAAAGCCAATGGCGTTAGAATTGCCAAGGCGCCTATGTCAAATTTATTCCGAAAAGAAGTATTTGTATTTGCACATTCATGTAGAAATCTAGCAGTCTTTCAGACATATCATCCGCGATCATCAAAGATGATGATATGCCCTAATACGCTATGAGCAGATTAAGCATCTATAATTGAATTGTGCAAAAAACCTGAAATATTGAACTCCAATAATGCGTGGAAATGAATTTTTGCAGACATTCTATATGCCGAATGGCCTTTATATTCAAGCACTACGCTTTCATTACTTCAGAGTAGTAATTGGAACAAACACATCCGAACTATTTATCCTAACGCAATATGAAAATGCGTGATTTCGGGTCACCTATAACACATATGTACAGACAGCTAAGAGAGCGGCTATTGCAGCGATATGTGAGCAACACCGGCTCAGCGCAGTCAATTCACATTTTGCAACAATCCAAACATCAGTTCGAATTTTTCGTCAGTGATTCTCGGAGGGTTTTTATGCATACCGATGAGCACCCTTTATGCCCTCAACTAATTCAGGAGACGCACTATCATGACGCTATGCCTATGCGTTTGTATGTGTATCTGTTTGCTAATCGGTGTGGTCACATCAACTTGCAAATCACTGAAGCAAGAGCAACAAAACGCAATGGGCTTTATGGCGCCTTACTCAACCAATTTTTCAAATTTGATTCATCAACTTCACAAACGTTGCAAGTATTTCAAGATGCATGAAACTTGCGTTGGAGGTTCACTTTGCGGTAAGTCGAATAGCAAAACGATTTAAAAGCTAATCGATTTTGAAAATTCCTACAACAGTCTCGCTTCAAATATGATTGCATCATAGGATCTTTTTTAATTCGCTTTTGCGAATTGGCTCATTAAAAGTGGGTTAGCCCGAGCCCGACATCATGTCTATCCATATGTAAATGTACGAATCTGCCGGTCGGCATCGCACCTTCCAACCTCATAGATCGTGCAATAAGATTTGAGTAATTCAATGATATGATCTGCATCACATGTTGCAGCCGTTCTTCCTGAACCAAACATGCTTCACTACGCATGTTTTCTTATACGTTAGCATTCTTGAAATTCATTGACCTGATGAGTAATTATAAAAGCGCGCATCGTCCTAGCACTTCTAGCTAGCTTTCCTAAACGTACTATCCCTACAACATAGATTAAATTTCTTTGCTCTGTGCTGATTGACTGTTAAAAGTAGACTATATATAGCCGCATGCAAAAACAAATGCATTAAAAAGAATCGAGTCAACTCTTTTGTTGCGAGTGAAACCAGCAAATTTGCTGCAGAGGGACTGCATCTCGCTTAAAAGTAAATTCTAAGAGAACGACATACGAAAGAACAATATCATGCCGAAGCCTTGGCCGCGTGGTCGGATTCCCGATAGCACAAGCTCTAAACTTTTGCGTTAGTCATTGAACCACACAATGATAAATTCTTTCAGGCTGCTCGCATTTCAGCCGCCTTTCAGACCGACAAAATCATCCTCGCGCATTTACAGCAGTAAAGAGATTATTCATAAGGGTTATAATATTTTGCTGTCTGTAAATGAAGAAAACGTGGGTCAAGAACGAGGAAATTGAGAATAATTGCGGAAAACGTTGTCTATGAGAAGCTATTATCATCAAGTCGCATTACTGAATGAAACAAGTCGTGGGGATTTCCGGAGAGACACGAATTACCGTAAGACATGAGAAGACCACGTTAAGTCAGAGATCAACTGCAGAAATAATTTCCTCATTGGAGATTCATTGCAACATTCAACAAAACTAGAATCGTTAAAATCAGTTAAGTGCACAAAAAAAGGCGTACACATCACCTTCACAGTTGCTTGAAATCTGCCTTCAACGTGAATAGCATATGCAAGTAATCTGCACAAAAACTGTGCACTTTTCTACATTTATATATCTCAGTAACCCACAGCTATTATAAACCTAGGTTATTATTCTTTCATGCTTCCAAATTTTTGCAATAGCTAAATGTTTTCGCTTCATCCCTATGCATATGGGAGAGCTCCAACTTGCAAAGAAATGTCGTAGCGATGGAATCAGTGAAGTTCACACATACCACAGTGCGGCATCCACCCTTGCCTCTTCTCCTCTATGCCACCCCCCCTCCCCCCCTACTCCCTCCCCCGGTCATCTTCTGCACGAAGTGTTGACACATCAAAGGGTCACAAATTTTTTGCGCATATTTGTTCAGCCACTGGAAGTTTCAGTGCAAAGTCAGTTTTTACTACACGGCTTATCCGGCAAGTTACAAGACAAGAAAACAATTTTTAATGCCTTACTGCAGAATACTGTACGAATCACACTAAGAGATCTGACAGAATATTTCGATAATTCAACCTTGTCTATCCAACTAGCTAGTACTTCTGGTTATGCACAAACAATAGAACTTGTGCAATAATACGGAAATGTCCCAAACAAACCGTCCAAAATAATCAAAAAGAATCCCTCCTAGACGGCACGTACTCCGATAAGGAAGTCACATATGCGTTTTAAAACCAATGAAAAACTTTCTTGGTCATCAAGCAGTCTATAGATTCATTCGACAGATAGTCGTTCTTAAAATTTTGTAGAAGGGTTTATTGTGCTGCAACGGAAAAAAATTTCCCACTGGCATTCGGCAAAGTTCAAAAGTTACCAGCAAAGTATACCGAAGTGAAAATCGACCGCCTTTTTTCCTGACTTCCTATAATTCGTGAGATCTTTTTTTTCCGCTGAAATTGAAATTCAGTTCGAAGAGATATTAGGCCGTTGTAAAGCAGAATGCATATCGTTGGAGCAGAAACGCTCTCGCCTATCTCATTCAGGTGGATATATGGCAAAGTTTCGACGTATCAACCGAAAAGGCAACGATAGCAACCAGAAAGCTCAACCACATTCATCTTACTGAATTCGATTAGAAGTGAATCCATCGGTATTGTCCTCCGATGGCTTATCTCATTTAAGAGTAAATAAATGGATTACTGCAGCGAGCACTTTTTGGTGTTAACAGTACCAAAATTATTGATTTGTGCCCTTATTGAGTTAAATATTAGTCGACCTTTGAGATATTCAGAAACTGCTGGCAGAATGACCTTTCGAGAGGTTTCTTTTATATGTTTCACAGCTGCCAATGGGAGCTACAGTTTTTTTTAAACATTTTTGCAATCATTAGAAATTGCAAACTTCAAAAGTTTACTCATCCACTTTATTTGCCGATGCAAGTGAATTCAGCTGAAAAAATTATTGCCATTGACTTTTTCCTCATTTCCCAAAGTGGAGGAGAAAGATGCGAAAAACTGGAAAAAAAAACAGGCAGAAAAGCGTCTATAAACATGCACACACATATAAATATATGTCCAAAAAGAAGGACCTGTCCTTATACACTTTCAAAACGCACATCTGTAAATCCCAATCCATATACAACATTTTCTCTTTCTCTGCGCTTTTTTTTACAAATTCGCATGCGAAAAATACATTAGAATGATGTGACATATTGCGTGCGTATGTATGCACTGTTGTATATCTGTATGTCTGTCTATCAAGCAGATCCAGCTTGGCAACCAATGAAGCAGCAGTTATGGAGTTTTATGGGTGCAAATATAAGCTTTATAGCGCAATCATTGAAAACCTGATGAGTGAAACTGCAAAAAGATATATGATGCCAGCTTCATTGGTGCTCTTTTTTATTTTGCATTCTTCTGGACGAAAATTTTCCCATCAGTTACACTTGGGCGCGCAGTGTTCAGCGAAAATCAAAGAAACAGAGTAGTACGGAGACTCTCATTCACGGATTGAACTAATGCGAATTCATTCATCACCACAATCACAAAGAGGTCATTTCCTCCAATATTCTTCATAATTTTCAGTGATATTTGATTCGGTTTTCCATACAAACAGCCCGTCAACTGAATAAACACTACTGATAGTTGCACAGAGGTCTCAGCAGCTCTTGAAAGCGTCGTGAATACCTCACAGAGTTTCTCAACCTTGTGACTAAATATCTCTATTATTTACACATAAACGAAACGAGCAGAAAATAGAAAACGATGAACTTCGCTAGCACCCCTGTTAATTTCGCAGCCAACTCCACTTATGACCAGTATGCAGGGGAAGATTTAACAGTACAAATATGCCGACATTGAATGCAACCTATGATTGTTCTATTAATCGAGCGGTTTGATAGTATATGAGAACAAAAAAATCGGAACAAGAAAGTCTAAAACCATAAAGATTTCAATTCTAGCAAAGGTTGATTTTTTATGAAAGGAAAGGAAATCACTACGCATAGAACAATTCTAGACAAGTATTGAGTGAATCGAGCGATTTCGAAGTGAAAATGAAGTATGGCATTCGGATGTTCTCCCTCACTGACAAGTGTTTCGTCGAATTTAGAATCTTCCTCAACTTTACTGCACAAAATTCATGCACAACTTTCAAGTACACAGTGTTGTATTGCGGTGTTCGCAGGATATGCATACATGACATGCATGAAAGCGTCATGTCGGTCATTTTCTAATATTTGCGTGTTAAGTTGATATGAATTACTGATAAGTGATTGTGTACTATCCCATGTGGTACCTTAATAAGACTCTATGAGGAAAAGGTTAGCGCACTGAATGTTGCAAACAGATGCTTTTTCGGAATTATCACTGAGAAAGACAACACTAAGCACCGCGTTAAAAATATAGCAGCCATTCATTTATTGAGGAGGGCTTCCGGATGAGCCCTCCAATTCGTCTTCTAGGAAGCCATGTAAAATTGAAACCGGCCAGTTTCCATCTCTCTTTGCCATTTTACGGAAATTTTTTGCTAAAAAGGCATTTTGTCACGTTTTTTTATCAATCACTGTTGCTGAGATTTCCTTCGACTGCGACGCAAATGAAGCAAACATATGTAGTAAAATGAGAAAGAACAAGCAATTTTTTCCACTGAAAGAAATATTTTTAAAAAATTAGCAGGGCAATTCATATCGAATCGTTATATGTCAATACGTGAGAATTCAATTTAAAAAAAAAGCTTAATAAAAAATTTGCACATTGTGATGATCGTTCAATGATCATAATTGATGCGTGTATAATTCAACACATTACGGCACTAAAATATTTATAGGCTATAAGAAAATCTCACAGCATTCTACCCTTAGAAACCAATATGAGATAGACTCGAACTCAAAATAAGAACATCGTTTTTTCCCTTTTCTTACCACTTTCATCTTTTATTTCACCTTTTCTCGTAACTCTTTTTTTCTATGTCATTTAGCAACTAACCAGTCATGAGCACCTCTCTTAGAATGCGCTGATGGTTATATACAATGATTAGTGCCAGCCGATGTTGATAAATGAACAATGACGTCATTTTAACGCTTTTCTTGGCATCTTACATTTCTAGATTATCCTCAATAGCATAATCAAATGCTTGACTCAAGTGACGATCACTCTAAATAAATTAGACGCTAATAGCTAATATAAACCACTTAGACATTAAATGTTTTGCATAAAATCGCAAATTTATTGCACAATGAAAGTCTCTTAATTCTGGCTAAATGCTAAAGAAATCTTAAAGGAAAACTATGAAGAAATATCAGAGAAAATTTTGCGCTCAATGTATAAGCTAAGCAAGCATTTCTCACTAAAAGTTAGTTCCCTTTGATGAAACTTTTTTTTTCGTTTTCTTCGATGGGAAACATACTATAGGCAACGATTCATTATTTGATGGATGAGAGTATTTCAAATAAGATGGGATTAATTCGTTGAGTAGAATGCAACAACAAACGTCATCCTATAACCAAAACAACGCTCTCCTCTTGCCTCACTCCAAATGACAAATACATCTGTTGGAAATGAATGACAATTAATGACTGCAAATGACTATAATGGAGATATGCTTGAAAGGCAACGATGAGAAATTTAGTGGATCATTTGAGGAAGTAGAAGAAGTGAGAAGATATGGGGGAATGGGAGCGGAACGAGAACCGAAGTGATATAAGGCATAGCATAGCTCTAATAAGCAAGCTATACAAATTGCACCAACAAGATAACAAAATGAAACAATGGAAGACTTTTCGCATATTGGCAGATGCGAACAAGAAAATGAACAAATATATTCGATGAAAAATATTAGTTTATGATTTTAGCCCTATATCTGGATGTATCAAAGGCAATTTAAAGAGGATTCTTTATTATCTATATGGATTAATCAGCGGGCAATTCGTGTATGTCTACTGAAACGATTCAAATTGAAATGTTGATTTTATTGAGCACAGCCTTTGTTGATAATTTCCCCAAATAGAATTCTAATTGCATTTGGATATGAAAGCGGTTTTCACGCCTCTTAAAATATCGTAAATTCGAAGAGCAATTTGCAAACGGCAAATAAACTTGCATTGCAAATCATTTTATTGCATTGCAGGATTACGGTAAGAGTAAAAAGCATGAAGTAATTGAGATGTGATGAATATCGAATTGCACTAATGCAGAAAGCGCCTCCGTATGAAATTTCTACTCTGATTGCAATGTAAAGTGGGTCTATGTTTTGCAGTTATTCAATTATTTCCTCGTGTTCCTACAAATTACAAAGAAAATGCAACCGCTGCATTAATGCAATCGCAGTAACTGTTTGCAGCAACTAAGCAAGTTCAGTAATATCGTTGCGGAACTTTTATTCCTTTGCAATAAAGCTCTAAACATATCTCATCAAATGCTAATCAAAGAAATTAAAATGCAAAATCAGTATTGGTGGAAAACGAAGGGAGTAGAGGAGGAAGTTCTAGAATTAGGGTTACGATGAGATTAGGTTGTGTTGTTAGGTGCTCCGCTTGCCATGGGAATTACGCCTAGTTGCACATTTCGGTGACCAATAAATCACTTTAGTATCAGTATTAACGTCAGCGGTTATCATATAATTCCGTCAAAATTAACTCTTTCCGTCATATACGACATAACCTATACGGTTTCAAGCTCGCCGCATATATGGGTCGTGTTGAGAGATATTATATAAGAAAGAATTAGGCGTATACGTCAGAAGAAAGAAACAGATATATATATAGCAGATGAGAATGATTGATTCCCTTAATCAGGTGACTCTCTTCTGTGGAATATCAATGACTTGAAAGTTTGAAATTTCAATATTTGTTGCTTTTTCAATGAATTTCAATATTTCAGTGGAAATAGAAGCGCATAACCGGTCAGCTCTTAATTATACCACTCGACCGACAATTTCAGTTCAACAGTAGTTAAGCTAACGAGAAAAAGATGGATGTTGAGAGATACCCACCACCACCTTCCATAAAAATCACAAAAAAATTTTTAGAGTATATGATGCCAAAATTTCAAGAGCAATAAAACGTGCGTAAACCAATTCTCAACACGCTCATCATAACCCCATTTGCGTGCGTCATCAAATCAAAAAGCACCTCATAGTGTTCTATCGCCAAATTGAGAAAGATTATCACAATACATCGCCTGAGTGAACAACAGAGTTTTAGATATGAAAAGATGCAGATATGCACGTTTAAATGTGATGCGTAAGTAGATTTTTTTTTGAATGTTCGAATTCGTGGTGGCAGCAAACGATCCATTGGAAATCACAAAGAATTTTGGAAACCGACTAAATTTTTTGGTCATCATTTAGTTACCAAATTTTCTTGTTATGTCATATTTATCTGAATTCATAAAAAGTTTTATCTCTTTCGTCAATCATTTAAAGATGGATATTGCCCTTCAACTCAGCTAGCACTGAACGTCAACTTTCCTTTCAACTTGCAATATCTTTCTCAATGATCCGTTCAAGAATGAATGCTAAGTATAAATTTATTTGTGAGTGAGTGGGGTTTAATTTGGTGCAATTTTCTGCAATGATGGAGAGCAGTTTCCGTCGTAAGGCATAAAATCGAATGCCATGCAATGCTGCATATAGCAGATGTGTTTTTTTCTTTCTGCGCACCATCATATTACGATGAGGTGAACGCAATTTTCAATGCAATCGTTTTCAACGTTGAGAGACATCAGTATTACTGGCAACAATTCGCAATGCTCATTTCTATTCTCCAATTATATTGATATAACGTATAGATATGCGAGAATAGATGTGAATAGCACTAAATAAGAACGTGAAATGTTGCGTTATGACTTTCACTATCTTGAAACCTCAATTGAGGATTCTTAATTGACAAATGATGCAATAGGAGATTATACGTTCAGATAGCTAATGCAGGAATACATGAGGATAGCGTTTAGAAGGTGTACTTATATGAATCTACAGCCGCCAAAGTAATACTTCATCATTGTTGAAGAACGATGGACCCATTGGGAATTAGAGTGAAATGCTCTCAACTCAAAATAAAACACATTGCATGTTTCGCATTATCGACACATTCAGACGGATACTACACACACAAGTGTTCTTTGATATGACTGATCACTTGGCGCTGACCATACTTACGGTTGTTTTGACTTACTTTTTTCTCACTCTCCCTATTTCAAAGTATAGTATGTAATAGGCATAAAATACAAATGTACAACAGTAATGGAAATTCATGTTGTTGATATAGTTTCCAATCAACGTCAGTGTATGAGTAATCATGTATTAAGGTCTTAAAATTTGCACAATGATTTTTGCATGCGCACCGAGATGGAGGTGAGGAGAAGATGAAGGTGGAGGGAGGAGAGCTGGAGTAGAGGGGACGGAGCTCGCCAATCTAGCCTCACCCAGTTCATTCAAGGAACAAATGTATCGCAGTTATAGGCGGAAGATTGAGTATTCGAACTGCCCGCATCGACTGTTTCCTACTGCATTCACTGCTAACCCACTAATAGTGTTATCATTTCAATTGGCTGAAGATACCATTCAGGTGAGGTAAACCAAGAAATTTGTCGAGTGAAAAAGCATTGCCAGGGAAGCAAGTGAGGAACGAGAATTATCTAACGATAGATAAATGACGGAAAATAAGCAAAAAGCAAATATTTTCGACGATACAACGCAAATGGGGTTTCCATGTCAGTCGAGGGTATTTCCCCACATTCAGAACGCTGTCAACACCATGCAGGCTCTCATCGCTAACTTGACTGTTTCCTACTGCATTCACTGCTAACCCACTAATAGTGTTATCATTTCAATTGGCTGAAGATACCATTCAGGTGAGGTAAACCATGAAATTTGTTGAGTGAAAAAGCATTGCCAGGGAAGCAAGTGAGGAACGAGAATTATCTAACGATAGATAAATGACGGAAAATAAGCAAAAAGCAAATATTTTCGACGATACAACGCAAATGGGGTTTCCATGTCAGTCGAGGGTATTTCCCCACATTCAGAACGCTGTCAACACCATGCAGGCTCTCATCGCTAACTGCTGGCTGCCATCCGCCCCTCGTAATGGTCGGTCAAGACTTCTAGTGGTGCAACTACTGCAAGCCAAGTGTGAACATATGTCCGCCTGTACAGGCAGTACCTTTATTCCAGGTTTAACTGAAGCTCAAGCAGTGAATGCGGCAGGTATAATCCACGCTATACAGTGGCCTGTTAAACCAACTCTTAAATCTGTTGACATTCGTTTAAAAGCCTTTCGGGTAGCACCAAAATCACACCAGAAATTGCGTAATGCTATAATCCGCAGGGTTGGATAGGACATCAAAAAGCGAAATTTTTATAGTGAACGAATTCAGCCAACAAATCTTCCAACTTCCAGTTGAATTGGACAACTTAAATTTTAAGAAATAAAGCTTTCATCTTTTGAATGGCCCATTGCTGCTAAAAATCAGTAAAGGACTCTCCGATTTGGCCAAAGAACATAAAAGGAAAATTCGATCAGCTATAGAACGCAAGTGATATCATTTCAAGAACGGTCATTATTCCTTTTGAATTGTTGGGCAAATATAAATGCTAACAGAGGAAATGATATAGCAGTAATTGTTCACACGTTTAAAGTAACAGAGAGAAGAATGCATGCGAATGCAAACACACAGATTTTTGCGCCATATGTGCCTCGCAAACGTAAATCTCTAAAATTGCGCGAAAAGGGTTAGCTATCGCGTATCATAAGAGCTATGTTCGACTATGCATAGCATATAAAAACAATATCAGCATGTCATAAAATCTAGAATGCAATAACAAACATAGACATATTAGGCAAATGAAGTACGAACAACGAGGCGAATTGGCCATCGAAGCTCAGCAGCAAGGAGTGCAAACGAGGACCGCTCGTAAAACCGCTATCATGTGGCCCTATTTTTGGCGATTTGCATCCAAGCGATTACTTTCTCAACAAGCGCCCCGTATGACAGAAATGATTGCCGCAATATGTTGGAGGTAATGCATGTGCGCTCGCATATTACGAATGACCAGTATTAGCTGCATGAATACGACGCAACTAAAATAATAGCGAACGCTGGGCCACAAGATTCTTTCCGGTAGTCCTTAAGTACCACGTAGAATGGCGCTATCAGTGCATTAGTGTAATTAAAGCGGTAGAGTAACTTCTACCAAAGAATTTCCACTCGAAGTAATACTTTCTTCGCTTAAAAAATGTCTCAAAATGTGAGCGATTTTGTTGGTCGGCCGATGATTGCAGCACCCGTGTTAAATATAGGTCATGTAGTATGGCTTCATGGTTCATGAATAAAGGTTCATGTGGTATGTTCATCTAAGAGGGGCATCAAGCTTCATCCTTGTTGCAATAGTTCATTGTGCCGGAAACGCGATAATTATATCGCTGTCGGGGTTATTTGAAAATTGTGCCATAAGATGTGCGAAAAATTTCTATGCCATACGCAGTAACTACTAAATGTTATCAGACGTCCAACGATACTTAAAATTAAAAAATTGTTGATGCCAATTATGCGTCTATCCACAGCGATCACAGAGTGAAACAGCATAGCATACGTATAGGCCAAAACAGGGCAATGAGTTGCATTTCGACATGATTACTATCTTTACTGATAGAATAGTCGGATATTGGAAATAGAGGAGCTGATAAAATCAGTTGGCAGAAATTTGTCACCATACAATGAAATTTAAACCATATTTATAATGGGTTGATAAGTGGGCACGAAATTAAGTATGTGCTATTATTTTCTTCTCATAAAATAGCCTAATTTGCGTATTTCTTTTAATAGAATATGGCCTAATTTGCGTATTTCTTTTAATAGAATATGGCCTAATTTGCGTATTTCTTTTAATAGAATATGCCTATACAGGAGGCATAGTAAAGTCTTTATGCCAGTATCAAGAGGAATGGATCTGCCACGTTAATTAAAAACTGCATCGATATTTTGGGTATAGTTCGTAACCGTATAATTTTGTTGATTCATAGCTGAAAGTTGACCGATATGTTTTATAACTGGAACCCGAAGGAGGTGGAATTTGCATATGTATCAAAAATATTTAGCGCATTCTATGCCAAATTTCATGCCGTTTAATCAAGAGTGCTCGCTAACTACGGGTAATCTGTAACTCGAAACTTTCAGAGCCATGTGGAACTATCAGTTCCAACGTATTCATTTCCTCTACCGTACAAAGCTGCTCTAACCTATACGCGGCACGCATAGCATTCGCACTAACAAAGCAAACAGTATTGCTGATATTGAAACATAATAAAAACGGAAGACTAATTTAGTATCTTTTTATTCGTTGGTTTCTATATATTTGCATGGAGAATCGAACTAAAAACACTGATTAAAATATATTCACATTGCATTTTAGTGAGGCGAGCAAACACGAAATTCACAGTAATCTATGAAAATTCCGTAGAAAACGCCTCTTTATTTGGCAATTAGCGGTTCCAAGCATATCGCATTGATATTTGACTAATGTACCAAGATGATATAGTGCTCCTAAGTGTTTGTTTCTTCCCACTTCATTAGAGCATGGGTGAACATTTTTAGCAGTGCTCGAACGAATAATATGATACTATTTCAAGTATCAGATGATGTTGTAAATGCTAACTATCGACTTTACGTTCTATAAATCAGCATGGATGGAAAGGTTGCCGAATGGCATGTGTTCTCATTCGCTAGCGAAAGAAATGATAAAAAATAGCTCCTTGCTTACAATCCCGCATACCTTCCCGTACGGCTGTAATTCATTGTATTTCTCATCCCCAAAGTTTTTTGAGCCGCAAACGCCATTTTTATTAGTATGAAAACATGCTATCCGTTCAAATAAACGTCCAAGAGATCTCCTCACTACAATCCCAAGAATCGCAATGAGATCACTCTCGGATGTTAGGAAGTAATAAAGATGGGCAATGGAAGGAAGGCCAGTAACGATGTCACGGCCAACAATGTTCACGAGTTGACAGTTACAGCCCCGAAGAAAGCTGCTGCTTTAGAAGGTTCGAAGAAACTAATGAAAACGAACAAAAAGAAAGTTTCAAGCGGAATTGCGAATGGAAAACATCATTCCAAAAATCAGCTCTGCTATAAGCATGCAAAAGTTCCATCAGCAATGAGCATAAATATCATGGCATTTAATGAAAACAACAGTGAGCTGTTAGTGTACACTAAATGAAGCTTTCATGTTGTGTTGATCAGTGCTTCACTAAAAACAAAGCTTCAATAACCGCCACCAAAGATCGGCTAGTGTACACCTACAAGAATGAAACTGACTTGCCACAAACAGATATAAATATCAGCACACACTTATGAAAGCAAAGATATGTGCAAATATGGGCATAGACACGCACACATATATGCACAAAGAAACGCATACACATACAGATAGAAATCTAAAAGCCGACAACACATCTGCCACATCAAACATTCAATACGAGAAAACTGATATCATAGTAATGAATGTTCAAAATATAGATGCGATCAAAGAACAAAATTAAAGGCACAATGCGTTAAGTCGGACTCATGAGCGTGTATCATTACTTGGGCATTGCTTGTGTTTCTCATGGGGTATTTCGAACATGTGAACCAATGAAAATGCGGGTGATGATAACATCTGTTATAATCACCGCGCACCTTTTGGCAACTGCAAACTCCAAAGCTGTTTTGTATAGCCTCTCTTTTAGGTTAGAAACAACCTGAGATAGTCGAATTTGCAAGCGCAAATTTTTATGCAACAAATAAAGTTAAGGGTTAACTTCCTGTTCGAGGAATCACATAAGGCATTGGTCAGCCACGATGATGCATTATTATGCTTGCTATTTGATTCAGTACTACCTCACGTCATTCCCGACAGATTCCTGGAATATTTGGGTATCGTCTGTGCAAAAATATTCACTCACGATCAAAATTCGACAAATTGGCACTTTCGAGCAAGCAGATCACATGCGGGACATGCTGGTGTCAAGATTGTGTCGCATTCGATTCTGACTGTGCCAATATTGTATGCCTATCAATCTTGTTCTAGCTATAATATAGAAATTTCAGCTTTTGATTTGCTGGAATTTAATTCATAATGGTCTCTTAACGTAATATTTGAGGAATGTAGTTAATGATCTCCTGACCTTGGTAGTGAAGTTAACACCTAAGATGACAGAAAAAGTGGATGTAAAGGCGATGAAAATATTCATACGGCACAAAACTACAATAAACTTATAGACAAGAGTAATGAAATTATATGTAACAGTGGCCATTACCAAGGAGTCCCTCTTGATCATATTCTTAGGAGGAAGTCACCTTGTGAAGCTAAATGAGAACGGAAAAGAACAATGAACAAGAAGCGAAAATCTGTTTTCGCATCGATATTAATCTAAACGCTACGGTTAGCTCCCATCGTGATTTCCTCAGTCTATAAAGTTTGGCAGCGATGTAAATATTTTTGAGTGGAACTCTTGCAGAACGAAATGAATCTTAACCTCCCCCATACCATTCCCCTCTCCTTTCGTGCATCCACTGCCCATAGTTTCGCCACAGAACTCCTCGCGTTCAACATTCAAATCATCTAAAATCCGATTTTGTCAGCACTTCTAGAAAGCACCTGGCATGAAGTTAAAACATCACCTCATTCCGTTGCATTATGGTGGCAACATACTTCTCATACATATCCTTAAATGCTCAATGGCGATGTGAACATTTCGAGAATAGATCCAGCGAGATGAGAAATCCTTTTCTCACCAAATTTCTCGTTCTTTTTTTTTGAAAGTTTTGTACTTGCATATTTATACTCATGGAACTGTCAGAATTATGGTATTTGGCAGCGATCCGAATTATGGCATTCTCAGCGCCAGATAGTGCGAGACAACGTTTGGCCCTAAGATATGGTCCACTTGTTGGCCCTGTTTGATCCATCGCACAGAGTACGGTGGTTAAATTTTATGAAATGCTTTGCAATGCATTCTTTCATCGTTCCCCTATCACTTGTGCGTATACTTGGCATAGTAGGATCAATGATAAAAGCATGCAAGCTTTGTAATGCTTATCCCTACTTGTTATATGCTGCCCAGTGAAACTCAACGTTGATATTACATTTTATCTACCATTATCGTTGCTCATGAAGCATATTGAATATGATGAGACATAACCACTCGAGTTGATGAATTTTAACATCCGCCGATCGCACTGATGATAGAGAAAGCATCGGGGCAAAGATGTGTATGGAATTCATAGAAAAGTTTGACTCAATCAACAGACGTTCGCAGGTATGTATAGACCAATTATTGTGGGCACTTACAATGCTAACTAGATGCTGCTTTTCGAGTGGAATCTTATTACAAAAGATACGAAAAAATGGCTGGTATGGAAGGTGAGTTAGCAGGATGAACACGGCTACCAAAATTGAACATGACACTAGGCGAATAAACAAGCAAACGGATAGAATCCGAATCGGCTCAATTTCAAATACGTAAACAAATGAATCTGATTTCGTTACGGTGGTCATCACATTAGGCAAGCTAAGCGAGTCAGTGAGTACGTAAACAGCAAATTAACACTGAAATTTGGCAGGCTGGCAGCTGAAGTAAGCGATCGGCAGTGCGAGCGCTCATTACGTGTAGGAATAAGTGCATATAATGGCGAACATTGCAGACAATTACGGACAGCCGTATGCAAACATTAGCAAATACAGTAACCAATGAGTATTATATGAGTAAGCTATAAAATTTAACTTGGGCATTGTGAGTTCCTTTCAGATGATCAGCAGTGGAATTTGCGCCGTTTGGCGCATTCATTTTGCAAACATTATCCAGTTTTTGCTACTATTTAATGTTCTTTTTCGAAAAAGAGAGATATATTGCAAGTTGTTGACCACTACTCAATTGGGTGGATAGATGATGTCATCGTCGAGACAACATAATTTGTTTCACTGAACAAATGATTTTCAAAAATTGCAAAAATTTTCCACGAAATATTCAACATTGATATTTTCACAAACCAATAAAGCCTTGTTGCAATCTTTCAGCACAAACCATCTCATCAGACTTGAAATGCAAACTCTAGACCATCTTTGATATCGGTGATGAATCTATAATCTTATTAATTTTGGCATCTTATGAACATTTGTTCTGAATCTTCAAATCGAAAGAACTGAAAACTTACGCTTTGATGCAAAAATAACAGTAGTAACTTTCTGCAGAATTGGTCGATTTTGAAAAGGAACGGGTCTGGCAAAGAACATAAAAGTCGATCAATATCTTTTCGAATATTCTAAAATTCTCATGTTTCGAATTTTTGGCAATAAAATGAAATTGCCCAAAAACAGTTCCACGCTGAATTTTTAACAGCCCACTTCAGCAAGTTTCAGTAGTCCATAAACAGACTTAGACTCCTCAATTCATGAGCCAAGTAGTGAATTTTTCAGGAAATTTTGCCTAATTTTCAGCGTGGAAAATGTCGAAAGACTTTATTTTCAATAAAGTTGAATGCTTCACAAGGAAGACAGAGACTTTTTCATGCAGCTAAAATTCGTAGATTTTTCATAGAATCCCCACTAACAACTGACCCTATAAAAACAACTAGAGAAGAGTGTCAAAGTAGCTGATCCAATATGCGTTGTTCCAATTCCCTTTATCCAACTGATTTCACCTAATGCCAACAAATAATTAAACTCAACAACAGCATTCACATCACTAATTGCGAGATCCCTGGTAACGATCCATGAAAGTTTTCTGTTTTTGCCCCTATTTCTGGTCGTGTTTCTCTCAGTTCTAGAAGTTCAACTGTGAAACCATTGCAAGTTGTTTTACGAAATTCTATGGGTATAATGTAGATAATCACATCGATGTAGGTAGATATCTTTCCTTATGAACAGTCGCATTTATATATTAAGTTCGAAAGAACTTGCGAAAAGTTTGAAATGCATAAAATTGGCAACGTTTTCAACCGACAAGGTTTTCATTTTGTGCCGAACAGGTTAGAAAAAACAAATTTTATAGAAGATTTCTAGGAGCGCTTGGATCAGTGAAAATATGGATGTATTATAACGCACATGGTAAATTAAATAATCGAATTTGCAATAGGCATTGATGACAAAGTAAATCTTCGTACCATGCATGCACAGAGCAGTGATCTCTAATATGATTCATAGCAGTCATAATCAGAGAAATGAAGCCATTTTTATTTAGCAATGAGATTTTAGTGTTGCAGAAACATATGAGTTCCGCGATTATCTTCATCTTTGTTAAAAAAACAAGCGGACAACAAATCATAACAAACACAATGAATAAGTGAACTTATTGAGCTATTTGAATATTAAAGCGAATATTGATGCTAAGATGCAGATTGCAGGATCAACTTCAGTTCAGTGGATGTTAAGGCGAATTTGGTGAACGATCATTCTTTGGAAGATGTAAACGTGTAGACGTGAATTCGTAGACATTGGAATGAAAAAACATTGAAATTAGGAAAAAAAATAGATCAGAGTGACTTAATAGATCAAAACGACAACGAGAAACATGTTTGACCGACTGTTAACGTTGAGCAGCTTTAATGCTTACAAGTAAAGTGATAATGGTGAAAACTGAGTGCTGAGTTATTTCGCTCAAATGTTGAGAGATTCCTCTGCAAGATCGATTAATAAAATTCGAGTACTACACATTTAGTCAAAAATCTACTGCAACTTCTGCCTGAATAACGGCGTGGATTGTCATACAACAGAGGGGTAAAGAAATTTTCGCTAATGAGTACTGGCTCTACCAAAAAAAAACTGCAAAAACTAAAGAAATTTTACTTGAAAATTTCAGTGTTCAAAACCGGTTAAAGAAGCCGCGCAAATTGACCTTCTATAGCTGTTTACAAATTTGTGTTTAAAAAAAAAAGGAAAGAACCGGCCTTCCGAAATGCTGTCAGCTGTTGCAGGTAAAACCAAACTCTTTGAAGTAGTTGGACATCTTAAATATTGCAACAGTCATTTAGAATTAAATTTGACATTCATGACTATACAATAAAAACTTCAAAAATACTTCAAACTTAAATCCTCAAAATCAAAGACATGAAACTCTTTGATGTCACATACTCGACCAGAGAGTTTCTTTCCTTTGTGGCGCCTAAGTGGCCCGTTCCTGCTACACTAAGCTGGCATTAAAGGATTCAATCATCATCGATATTCAAGAACGCAGTTCGGCAATCTGATCGTGAGAAGGCAAGTGCATGAGCTATTAATCACTTGGCGTTCCTCTGTTCGTAATGTTCCTGAAAACCGATTGCCCATGCTTTTACATATCCGGAAAAGTTTTGCTCAGTCCAGGCGCCCAATCATTTGCAGACATGAGTAAGATCTACTTCCTTAAAAAACTTAATTCCAGATTACTGATAACATTACTGATAAGACTCGAGCAAATTGCAACAGCTTTCAATAATAATCGCTAAAATCCCATCACAGCTTTATAATGCGTTCCTCCAGAAACGATTAATAAATGTATAAGGCTAATCTCCCCTTTCGGTGCTTCATCCCATTTTTGAGGAGACTGTATGAGGCTGGCTCCTGAACTCGTTTTCAGGTAATAGAAACAATGAATAATGTAGTAGGTCTCACGTATCTCTGCTCACTTTTGTCATACCCAAATGTTGTCAAGCACAACCACCCTACAAGATCGAGCATACTCTCCTGCTTAGATCAGTTTGAAACAACCTTGTCCGAACGGCTAGATAACCTACCTACTTTATAGTTCCACGTCGTTTTATCATTGCCTTATATATATATATATATATATATATATATATATATATATATATATATATATATATATATATGGCACACTTAAGGAGAACGTATGCTTTCATCCTTCCGGTATTTTTAATATGGAGTGGATTTGCTCCTCTCAATTTTTATTTTTGTTTTCAGAAAGCCAAATTGTGGTACACTAAGAAACGAGCGAAAGAGCCGAGGAACAGTAACGGATATCTCCGATTCCGGGCACCGATTGAGGTGAGTATTAAAGATTGGCACACTTCGTTCTCAGTCTAAAAAGTCCATCTAAAATGTCCTTTTCCGTACACAGCAGAAAGATCCGTTTCCATAGGCAGCAGAAATATGCGAATAAACAGTTAAGGTATACGTTTCACAGTTGTTTGCCAAACAGAGTCAAGGCAGATTTTTGCACGCCACAACAAGTGGATTATAGATCACAACGTAAATGGTTATTTGGCATTTGCACTGCGGTTCATATTACCATTAGTCAATACAAATTTACTAAGTTGATTCTCAAACTGAGGGGAATATTTCTTACGAGTTCCCTTTTAGGAAGCATTTTGGTGCACATGTTTTCTTTTTCCTATTTTTGTTAACGTACTGCGCATAAATTTTCAGTCACTTTATGTATGAATTCATCACATGTTGTATATGCCGACCTAAAGACCACAGGAGCCAGCTGAAAGAGAGAAGCATTGGGTCCAAGCAAGTGGAAGCGATATGATGAGATATTCATTTGTAATGAATGCTCTATACATTGAAATAAATAAATAAATAAATAAATAAATAAATTAAATAAATAAATAAATGAATAAATAAATAAATAATTCGCCAACTTTTAGGCCCCCCCCCCCTAAAAAAGTTGCCGCTCAAGCTTTCACTTATTGTCGTGTTATTTCACTTGCAACAATTCGTTGCAACGTTCTCATTTCAAACCATATCTCAAATTAGATCGATCACATGCACAATAGTTAGTTATATGTGATGTTCTTTGGGATCTTATGCCTATTTTCTTCAGCGAAAATGTTCACTTAAAATTGCTCCTACATCTAGTTTTGTTTATTTTCTTCTTAGTTCCAGGTTTTTTTTTTCAAATTTCACTGGCACATCCATACCGATGCCCATTATTTTCCGGTCACTTAACCAATTTTCAGAATGATTAGAACATTTAAACCTTCTATTCAGCCCATGGCAATAACTACAAATTTTTAGTATTTTAAGCCGCTGACTACAAATAAGTTCACTTTTCGAATCTTTTAAGATTATGCTTGGAAGACAAAACTTCACTATTTTTAGCAACTTGCTATAAATGAGAAATTGCATCTCTAGAAATTTTTTAAATTTATTAATAATTAACGGAGTATTCCAGACATTTCAGCGACTAGAAAAAAAAACAAGTTGGACGCTTTTAAACACCGTTAGTAGAACAGTTGAACTTCTTGGCACTCCACTACTCTTTTTTCTCATCGCTGGATCATTGATCCTTGCTTTTCGCTATAATTTCCACTGTCCTGCGTATAATAAGACGGTGATTGATAATAGAGTCCTCGTGGTTATTGCAAACCGAATAATGAAATGATACAAATACAACCTCTGACGAAGACAATTACGAACAGATCGTTGAAAGTAAATCGATCATACTCAACAAAGTCCTTTCCCACAAGAGAAGTCCTGGGAGATAAACTCTTATTTGCTATACGTCATGGGCAGAGCAAAACACTACTACTTATATGTAAGTGAAAACTTACTCAGCTGTCATGCATCGTTGCCTCAATAAAATAAGAAATAAGGAGAAAAAATTGAATTTAGGTGAGGAAAAAGAAAATTCCCAAATATAAAAAATGATGGCTATAAGTAAAAGTTAATCCACCACTAAATAACGCTCCCCTCGAAACTATCGATCCATACATAACAGGCGAGCCATTCATAAAAGTTTTTATTGAATTCATGAGAAAAGTTTTGAGCATTTCATTCGATTTTTTTTTGCTTCACAATCGATGATAAAATATGCGCATATTCGATGATTCATCAAATGGAACATTATCGCTGAATATAAAATTGTCTATTAAAAAGCATATGAAAAGAATTTCTTAGAAGAAAACTTTTTTTTTTTAATTGTTGATTTTTATGCGGAAAATAACATTGATAATTACTAAAATAAACGCATATACTTGGCAATTTTAAGAGCTTCATTTCTGAGATTGAATCTGTATTAACGACCAATATTTCAAAAAGTTATTGGCCATTATGATTACTTTTTTGAAGAGACATTAAAACTGAAAATTGGACACGATTCAAGTTTCCAATTCCACAATATTTGTCGATTTATTGACAATAAAAATGTTGGAAGGAAAATCCTTTCTAAACATTGCCTAAAAATTTATGCGATGAGAGTAGAAGCTCGAAAAGTAGGTAATTCTCAAATTTTTCCATATCGTGCAAATTAGGAAATGGATACCATGCTCCTGATTGCGACAATCAAATCACCTGCTAAAATTTACCCTCCTTTTACTCAGAAATCAACACACACATGATGCATTTTTGCATTCAGATTATTCGATAAACCACTCTCTTGTGTTATTAACAAATATTGAAATAGGCAGAATAAAGTAGAATTATAATTTTTAGAATATTTTAAATGATCTGAAGAATCACCATAAATCGCCCATCAAAGATTTGGTTTTTTGTGACCGATTTTGCATGAAGTCGAGTGGTTTATGATATGCGCTTATTTCCGCACAACTCATGCGTCATTATTGATGGTGGATAGATGGATCTTTGATGAAATATACGGTTACTACAGACTAAGTGAGAAACTGCTGATTGTTTCGTTTGTTTGTTTTTTTTTTTTTTAGATTAGCAGGTAAAACTGTTATGAACAATGTAGGACAATATTTCACAAACAATTAGTAAGATCATTTAGCTAGTCTATCAGCTCTAACACTGACATATTGCTCTAAAATGTTCCTCGCTGATGTTTCAGAATATGCAAATGGAACAATTTGCTTGGAAATCGAAATAGATGTAACTTGAATGAATTTCCCTATGCCTTACGATTTCAACGCGTAAGCGTCTCCTCTTTTCCCAATAGTTCAATTACCTACAATTATCATCATTTAAACTGCAACTGCAACCACAAATGCACCCCTAATTTTCTGAATCGTTTTATGTTTTATGTTTTTGTTTTATGTCTTTGTTTTTTTTCCAATAAATTTTAGGCGTTATATTTTTCTAACAACTCTTTCAGTGATATGATCCACTTTGGTGGATTTTTTCAATCCGTTGTGTTTTGCGGATGGCAACGATTTCTCGCGATATTTGCGCCGCTTTATCTAATTTATTGCTCCCGTCTAGGCAAATCGCCAGCATTAGACGGTGAAAAACTTTACTTTGGTAATCTCGAATCAATTTACGTTCGAAAAAAATAAAGACGAAAAAGTTTAGAATTAGAGAAGTTCAAGAACCCCTGATATGAAGATGAAGACAATGGCCAATGCGTGAAATAAGCAGCTATTCGGAAAAGACAAGGAAGTATGGAAGACAATAGACCATAGAATTAGGTGTCGTTTGCCGCATAGGATTAAGAGAACCGTACGAACAAGAAACGCTATGAAGCTCAATTCTTTCTATTGGTCGTCTTTAGTGAATCGGTAAAGAGCTTGCAAAAATAATCTTATAAACTTCCGCTCAGCGCTTCCATCCTTTGGGAAATGTAGCGTACCGCGGCATATGAGGTGCACCCCTATAAATCGAACACCTGCATAAAAAGGTATGTGCATGCGTTTGGCAAATAAGATCGCCAAAAATGAATACTATTTCAACTCCTAGGCCTCAATTGGAACCTATAAAAAGGGACTAACCAGTCCTTTCATCCATGTCTCAATGATATATTTAAATAAGAATTTCTCGGCTGTTGAAGAGCGGTAGTTACCAATTGATGCGGTTGTCACTTCCTCGATATCAATCGAAAAAAAGGCATTGATCTCATTAAAAATATATGAGGAAACATGCATCAACGCTAGTTGTTTAATCGGCCTTGCACAATGTAATATAACCCATGATGCGTTAATAGAATATACTATGAGTGCTGCAACAAATATAATGAGTAATCAAAGTGTCATCTTTATGTTGAGTAAGAATAAGTAACTTTTGCCAACCAATGTAATTCGATATTATAGTCGTGCCATACAGGACAGAAAAATATTTCAGCTATCTTCCAAACTTAAACTTCGGTTATGAATATTTGCAACTGCTCAATATTTGCGACTGCTCAAAGCACCATAGTCTACAAAAATTAAACCTAAATTTAATTGTGAACTTAATAAGATGACTAACATTGACAGAGATGTCTGCTAGTCTTTAGTGTTCATAAAGTTCTCTTGATCGCACGCGAAGATCTGCACTACACCCCTAGTAAATGTGTGGTTCTCTACCCAATCCAGGTATACCCTCTTATTACATCTTCAATTTTTCCTCATCTGTAGTCATCCTTTCGCACCTCTCCCTCCTCTTCCAAAGTTTTTCAATATTTCCTTTGATTTTAGCTTCTCGTTTGTTTCTTTCAATGCTGCTTGATCGAGATAAATAAGGCAATCTAATGAGATAAATAACGAGATAAATAATAAGGCAATAAAGCTTTTTTTTTTTCTAATCTCTGATGCTGGCGAAGGGCGGGAATTTTAAATCTTACATCGAAGAAAATCGAATCAACACTGCGCAAAATCGTTTTCATTAATGAAGCGCAAGAATATATCGAATTCTGTTTACTGTAAATTTGAATCGGAGTGCAACGAAATTTTAGATAGATAGTCAAAATGTAACACAATGATCACTTAGGCATAGAACGTTAGCGAGAAAAATGGTGACATTTGCGCCCATAAATTCTACGGAATATCTCTTTTTTCGATGAAAATCACGGTCATACGTACTTTGCGGTTGAATAAATAAAAAACGATAATGTCTAAGCTCTTCGATTAATTCAAATAAAATTCCCTCGTGAATTTTTCTATTAAGCAAATGTTTTACTTACAACCTAAGCTTATCTAATGTCAAACGTTCGAAAGTTCTTTTGCACTAATATTTTAGAAAAAACGCCTAAAGAATTTTCTAATCTCTACTAAGATCATCGTTTAGCTTTGTCTGTATCTTCAACTAATATAGAATTTTAGTACGTCTATCTTTGCAAAGCACAAGAAATCCAAATGTGATGTCGACTTAAAAATGCCTAATGTAAACATTACAAATTCCAGTGTCATTCTCTTTAACGACTTGTAAAAATTTGGGTAAATGCAAAATTACATTGGAATAGCTGATAGAATATTTCCCATCGTATTCCACTCATTTCAGCAATCAGTTTCACATGATAACAACAAATAATTAATGAATAGAGCAACTCGTCCATATTTTAGTGAATTCGAAATTCTACTCTCATAAATGTCTTGCAAAAAAAGATTCATTTTTTGCACTCTAATCGACGGGAACGTTTAGACTGATCCATGCAAAATAGAGATAATTTCCATCAGTTGATGCTTCGACGTACAAGGTCATTTAGGATATGCAATCAAATAAATTTTGTGATTCTACCTTCAGAGGTACCCGATAGACAGACGCACCAACACAAATATACGGAGACACGACGTTGCACATGCAAATTTGTAAAAGCGCATGAAACGAGAAAAGATATAACGAAGATTGAATGACGTGTTATGTGCTTTTGCATTTCATTATCCCCACGCTAGCAGATTGCCCATTTGCGAAAAACAAAAACAGAAGAGAGGCAAACGTTGACTATCCCTGTCTGATCGAGTAAGCATTCAAAACCTCAGTTACCAGGTGATGTTTTCGGCCAACGGATTGTACAGAGCGATTTGCCTGTCAAATTTTTGACTCCTTCAGATGTCAACAATTGGCACAAAGGTGATCAACAGGAGTTCAGTAGAGTATGAATGAGATCAACGGAAATGCCACTAGCTATATGGTGTTGATTAAACCTGTCAATTTCCGCAGCATCCGCTTATATTGCTGTTTTTTTATCAGTCACTGGTTGAACTGTCAAGTAGACAATCGCACAAGATATATATATATATATATATATATATATATTATATATATATATATATATATATATATATGCCTACTTCCATAAGCATATATGCATTACTTTGTAATACAGCACCTTTCCAAAAATTTACGCATACATGTGGAAAATATTGCTGCCACATTTTTTTTTGCAATTTCCTTATTTGAATACAAAAAATACGAAATAATAAATAAATGTGAACTAAATCTCGATCAAATTATGTATTGAGCGTATTTCTGCTAATAACAGCTCTCTCATGAACATATTAGATCTCCGATGCAACCACTTTTCATTTCTCATCAAGAACAGTCCGATACTGAGCAATAAGCAGAGCTGATTCAAGACTATACGATTTAGAGCTGCTGAATGAATGCGTGTTCAAAGCGGACGCGTGGAAGGCAAAAACAATAACATTGAAAACTAGTATGAGACCACCATAAGATGGAAATTTAACGACTCGAAGTGATACAGTAAAGTGAAGCAAAGTAAAGTAAAGAAAATTAAGGAGGTGGGCGTTTGTTCGATGACGGCATTACTGGCAAAGAGGGAAGTACGGCCCATTGGCAACGCAGTAAGCGATATAGAGGATTCTAAAATATTTCCGAAAGTACTTCAGCACCTCAATAAACACGTCACTTTCGCAGCATATGATTGCTAACAAACGCTTCAAAGTAGCCATTTCTGCTGCCAACTGCTTCGTATTTGTCTCAAATATGGACTTTCTAAGTGAGAGAGAAGGAAAGGGGAGGGGGGTTGAGGTTAATAGAAAAGAAAACCATGACAAAGTCACCATCTATGGTATTGTTATTATTGCATCCAAATTTGAATACATGATAACAATAAAACAAAAGGTTATTCATAACGCTTAATCAGTTTAAAGCATCTCAAAGAAAAGCAAGAAAATGGAAGCAATTGAAAACAATCGTCCGCTGATGTATGCGATGAATGCTGACCCATTTTGTGTGGCCCTCAAATTCCGCCTCTAAATATCTACGCTTCTGTTCTATAAAATCTTCATTCAGAAAGCATTCACTGGATATGGAATTATGTAGGAAGCATTGCAATAATGAGCAAATTAACAACCATTGAAGAGAGGCGGAGATTACATTGACCATTCGGTGTGAATTCAAGCCTCCTAACCTTATTTACTGCACTTGGCTCAGCTTCACTCTCGTCCTGACAGAGCAACAATCTCCATCAAATTCTTATTGTTCAAAAATTCTCTAAACATTCACATCACAACTCCAATCGAATTTAAGTAGACCAACACCACATGTCTTCAATGGGGGAGAGAGACTTCAACGAGAAGCCTTCCTCCATTCATCTCATTGATGTTCTGCTCTCGATCTATGAAGAAACGAATGTGGAGCACAGAAAAAATTTTGACTCAGCCGCACTTCTTCACTTAATGGGCTATCAGAACATTCTGTAAAATTCTGACGAACTTTATGCAATAATTCCGATGATAGATAGATTCACTTGAGATAAACCAAGAATTACAATAAAATATAAATCTGTCTATTCAACGAATCTCAAGGCAATTCAACATCGAATATAACAAAAGATTGTGCTATCGATTCTTTTACGCACATATAATGCAGTATCGAGCATCATAAAAAGTACATTTTTGAATAAATTTTTGATATGAATTATGAATAAATACGTAAATTTTGAAATTATAACAATAAGAGAATGCTCTCTATCAATTGAAGCATCAACCAAGATATGTATATGATTTCTTTATTGATCAATATCTTTATGAAGCAAAACGAACCGTTTTTATTCGTGTAATTCACACAATATTCGGGCGACAGCATGAGGAAAAAATCCTAATGGAAAACTTCTAAATCTGATCCTCTCCTATGGGCACTGTGAGAAAAAACCATACATCAACAGCCCTTTTTTTTAATCGTAAAAAAGAATATTCTACTGGTTGTAAAAAGTAGTCCAACTGGAACGAACTCTATGAAATGTACGCATGCAGTTAAACTCCGAAATGAGTTCTCCAACTCGGAATGAGTTCCGGAATGAGTTCTCCAACTCGCCCTCAGCTCGCCGTTGTAATGAAACAACCTCAACTGTTAGATGAATTTTTCAATGCGAGAAGATATATGAATGACGCAGTTTTTCCGGAAAATCTACCTTGAACTAGATGGTGCAAATACCATCAAAATTAAGAAAAGTTACGCAATGTTTGCTATGGGCGAAAATTTGAGCAGAGGGAAATAAAAGCGAAATCATATTTGTCAAAGCGCAAAATTTTTGAAGTATCCATCAGCTGATTCACTCCGAATAGTTGGCCCTATTAGTCTTATGTATCAGCACTGAGAAAAATGCAAATTTCCACTTTTTTATATCCTTCGTTACACAAAAGTTTTGAGCTTTTGATGCTCTTAAGATCAATTAAGAGCGATCAAATATGTTCACTGCTTCTTGAGTTCAGTGCTTATATGATGAGGTTAAGACTGTGCTTGAACACCCCACTACGATTGAAGCTTTTTCGATCGCAAGCTTTGCGAAGACTCACTTTTTGGGCTGAATGTAATTTTAGTGGTTCTGAAATATCCTTGACTGAAGAAAAACAGCACCTTTCATAGCTCGACCTATGCAGCAAGTTCGACCCCCAGATTTGACGAAATAACGTGGTCTAAATAGCTCCAATTTTCTATTCCAAGCGTAAAAAGCATGTTCCTAATCGCAGATTTGCAAAGCAGTTTGATTTTTAGACTGTTATGCCAAACATGGCAAATTCAAACGCAAAAGCCGAACATGTTTGGTAGCAGACATTCCCTAACCGCTGGGTCGACGATCTTTAACAGTCGAATGGAATATTTCGAATTTTTGGGCGCTGCCTGCAGGATCTGAACTTGCTTCGCCACAATTTCTTAAGTGCGACCCTTGGGAAGCGAATCGGGCACTGATTGAAGTTAATACTCATAGGAAATGTTGTAGGATTGATCCGATTCCGATTCATCTCATGTACCTCGAACTGATCAAAAATTCTCCTGCTAAAATCCAAAAGTTTCAAAGGCTCTTGTTTTCGATGACACTCAATAAGTGGAGATCGATGCCTGCACTTTGGAATAATATTTGCAATATGTTTGTGAGAATAAACAACGACGATTGCCGATTAGAGGAATTCAAGCCTATTTTTAATGATGCACTACTAGTCGATGTCCATAGGATGCAACACCAAAATAATTCCAATCGGTTCAGAAATAAATTAAAACGTTTGTCGGCAAGCGGGACCGTACCTAGTTATAAAAATTTCAAAAAATGCTCATTGCTCGCCTCTATCGTGATGTAATCCACAATTCGATTTTGGAAATTAGAGGTCGCGTTTTCTGTCTTACTAGGTACAGAGAATACGTCTTCCGCAAAAACTGAATTATTTCAAAGGCTTGAATTAATTAAAGAAATAGTTTGACTCCACTACGAGTTGACTATATCAGCAACGGCTATGAAATGTATTCGATATCGATGATTCCCTTTGGTCGCGTTTGTATTCATTCGCTAAAGTTGCATTGCCTCTGACAAATATAGACCAATCACTTTCTTAGCCAACAATGACCCACTTCATCCAGTCGTTTGTCACATTCGTTAAGTGGTTTGTAGTACGTTCTTTAAAGTGCCTATGTTAAGAGTGCATAGTACATCGTTGGTACTCATCGACAATCATTCACAGCCATCGATGAATTTCCCATCATATTTGATGTGTAAGAAATAAGCCATAAAAAGAAGCAAATAGTGCCGGTATTGGTGGAAGTTCACCGAATGGGATGGCGCGACAATATGCCGTTATTGAAGTTTCTTCCACCACAGCAACCGCTTGCAACAATTTTCGAAAGAAAATAAAATAGCACCGTACAACATTTTCTCTAAACCAACTGCCTATCCAACAAATTCTCACCCAAAAGAAATCGTTTCCATTCAGAAGATCGTCATATCAGCTTTTCATATGCAAATTTTTGGGTCTCATAAAAGCCCACCATTTGATGTAAGTATTTAAAATGTACTTATCAAATTTAGTCACTTCAGCCCTCATTGCAAATGAGTTGAAACTAGTGAAGAGAATATAAAAAACTCCTAAATATACACAGATGCGTTGTCGACTTACTCGCATTTGTGCGAAAAAGACGAACAAAAAGGGCGAATAAAAAACGTCGCCACGAGCACAACATCATCGAATTTCCTACAATCGAATTTCTACACTTCCTACGAACTTCGAAAGCATGCCAAGAGGCCTATGGAGGCGATAAAAAGATTATAGAAGCAATGACATAGCAAGTAAGTTCGTAATGGTTAGTAAATTTCGTCTCGAATAAAACTCCAACCTAAGGCATCAAAACGTTCGATTTCATATGAAACGCAAACATCAAACAACAACTTTACGGCGCAACACGTAAGTAAACTCAGTGCCTGTTGCTTAGAGTAAACAGTCGCCATAAGTCTTGGATATCATCCCATGATGCAACGTGCTACTCCTTGATCTCTTTATTGGATCGCGTCACCACTATGATGCGGCTAGCGAACGTTGTATGCTAATAAGCTATAGGTAAAATTTCCATTCATTATCAATCCAACCGTTACATTCCAATCCACAAAACACAGCACCTTGGATCCAAAGAATCTCCATATTCCCATAAAACACACTGACCGACTTTTTTGCGAGTCAAAATTGCTCTGCTCCAAGTTTTTGGCTGCGTTTGGTTATCGCAAATAAACTTTTGCTTCGGTAACGCCAGAAAAGAAACACCATCAAATCATATGTTTCTGCTACAAATAAAAAAAAATCTGCAGCTAGCTACTACGTACGAATGTTGCAGATTGTTGCTTAAATAGCAAATCAAGCGCGACGCATTCTTTTGTTCCAGGCGTTGAAAGTTTCCTTCCGGCTTTGATGCAACAATTCTATCAGATAATTCTGAAGCTTGAACTCAGCTATGCAAATTCTCTATATTCGTTTTGTCGATTTTTGAAATTCCACTGCCTCTATCGTCTACTGAGCGCTCAAATCCTCTGCTCACAAAGGCATTCTTGCTGTAGTATGACTGTGAAATCTTTGTTTTGCAACAAAATTAAGAACGCTCGAAATATGAACTGAAAAAAAGGAGTAAAGCATGTGATCATAATGATCGAAAATTCGGCATTAATTCAGCGCAAAGTCGTAGATTCTCATATGATCAGAAAAAAAAATTTTTTTTTTGCACTATTTGGAAAACCGAAGGCGAAAGTGTTTATGAACCAAATTTACCGACTGAGATTCACGCAAATAATTGGAAACTACGACAAGTTAGGTTAATCGAAATAGGTAAACACTCCATCAAATGCAATATCACGCTAACTGTTAATAATTTTAAAACATCATTCTATGCTTAAGCTTATGGTTAATAGCCAATGATGAACTTCTCTCATGTAGACAAACGTTTGCTAACAACTGTCACGTTGCTCAGCTTGCATGCTTGCAGCCGTACGCGATTGTTTTCCCATTACCGTCCATGCTCATCGTTTCAGTCGGGATAAGAAGGAAAGAGGCGGGTGTGTAAACATTTCCCTTTTCCCCTTATGGAAGCCATAAGGGGAAAAATAACGAATAGTGGATCATCCATGCCCAAAGTCTTCTTCTTGTTAGATAACCAAGGAGAAAATAGAGGTACTTTTTCGCACTACATGAAAATTGCATTTAATCGCTTCTCATCGCACAATGAGCACATTTTCCATCGAAATTCCAAACACCATTAGAGTGAAGCGATGCGTTTTTTCTCTATCGCACTTTCAAGCCAAAAGATTATTCCTCTAAAAAACTGATCTCTCTCCGAATCAGGAATTTCTGTGCACCGATCTGCGAATTTGCGTACGGGGAAATGGAAGATTCCCGACGGCATTCCGTTTCCTACCTTTCCCTGGCTTCTTCTCTCGCCTTTTCTCTCTCCCTCCATCCATTCCCACTTGAAAGTCCAACAAACACTGAAAAGAAATGAAGACCGCTAGCGCGGCAACGCTCCTCTCTCCCCTTCCGCTCTCCTTTGCTCACTTTATTCGTCCTAGAAATTTCGGTCTTTTTCACCTAGGAATTCTCAACTTAATTTATTCATATGAGACGAAAGCTATTCCGGCCACACAGTTTATTCTTTCGAAGCGCCTTTTTAGCGTTCTCACATCACCTGCATAAACATCATTTCATGTTTCATGCGCATGAATAAATTTGCTCGCTTATATGCTGCTAATGTTAGATGATGCTCGCATCAATGGCATAAACACATAGACCATAATGAACTCTCCTGTGTTTATTTGTTTTTCGCGTTAACAGACATAATGGTAATTGGCTATAATCAATTTTTGAAGTGTGCCAAAAAAACGGAGGTATCAGATAATGTCGAAATTTGCGCCTTTTGAAAGGAGGCAGGGAAGGGGAAGGGAAGAGAAATGCTTATAGAGGTCTAGCATTTGCTTTTTGAAAGTGGATCATCTTTTTAAGGATTTTTCGTGTGTTTATGGATCTACTCATGTGCTTCAAAGTCATTGAAAGAGGTGCTCAGTTCATCAACATTCCACAAATATGGATCACGTCAACCTCTTGTTATCGCCTAATGAAACTCCAACTCAACACCACTCAATTAGGATGACCGTCAATACATAGCCAGAATCCGAGAAGGTACTTGCGATCAAAATTTTCATCACTTCTTAAGAAGGAGTGATGGTCGTCTGATTAAAAAGGCCAATTTGTTACAAAATTCCAGCATATATCACGAGCTCCGTTTGCAACATGTCAGGACTCTGCTAATTTCTGGCTAAGACATCGATAAACGTGACCGGTTGTAGAGCAAATAGAAAATAAGAAATAAGAAATAATAAACAGCATGATCGTTTGCTTGAATTGGGATAGTTATACAATATTAAGCAACATTAATGACAAATATTTGCTCTGTATTAATCCTGTGGAGAAATATGCACTATAGGATGAAATCATGCTATGGGATAATGTCTTTCCAATTCTTTTCATGGCAAAGTCGTTTATATCTGGAATATACCAGTGTCATTTGTTATTCGGTCAACATAAACGTCCGAAACTCTACAATCTTCAAAAATCCACTATATGCGCTTTATGCATATAAAATCATCAACCTTCTCTTTTTATTAATTTGCTTTGCGATAATTCTCTACGTTTTTTTTTTGGTATTTTTCCTTATTCCATGCATTTGTGTTTTGTTTGGTTTTTTTTTGCCTCCTCTTAATCGAATGATCGAATTTCGAGTAAATATCGCTCTCTCTTTATTACTAATGTAATAAGCACTTTATAATTATGACATTCTTTTAGATGTGCTTTCTCATTTCTAAAATTTGCACTTATAGCTAATTGTCCACTTTAAGAGGGTTTATTAAGCTCTATAGTTATTGGTGAAACATTTTGCACGCATCAATGAGTACGCATAATGTATTTCTACAGCATTGACTATAGATCGTTCTAAGAATGCAGAAATCACCCAACTGAAAAAGCCGTTAATTTCATCTAAAAGAGCGATCACTTCAAACTATTAGCTAAATACTATATTGCTATGTCATAAACACAATCGTTACCAATCGCAAAATTCAGTTATTTCAGAAAAAGTCGATCAAAAATTTAGGTGGAAACCTCGCCGCTCCTATCTAATTGCATAGACATAATCGAATGTCATTTCGATGAAATGCTTATCACAGAGAGATATTACAATCAAAAGTCCTCAATCCAACTAAATAGAAGAATTTCATACTCGAATACATATAAAAATAGATTATTTTCTTCGGATAGAGTTTTTTAAATGGAAGTTTTTTTCCTCTTTTTCAAGTTCTTAGTGACGAAATTGGCCAAATTAATAGTGTAAACATGATCCGCCGTCAAAAAACGGGATTTATAAATCATTCATCTGTGCTTATGGCAAATTTCCAACTTCCAAAATATAAGCAGCAATTGAATGGAGAAAAAAAAAGAGGAAAAAAAACCGAAGTTTCGCCTTATCCTTTTGATGAGCGTAAATTGTGAGGCATACGATGCGCGTAAATGAAATAAGTTTTGAAGTGGATGAATGCCTTGAGTAGTAACGAGTGTACATAAAGAAAAATGTCACATCAATAGTGCTAACTCATATATGATCAAGTAGGATGCGATGAAGAATTTTTAAAAGTTTCAACCGAACGAATCAACTTCCTTGAACGCATCTCTCTTCGTTGTTAGTGAATTCTCACAATGAATGTACTTCAAGCGCAAAGTAAAGCAGTATTCAACTACGTGAATTTGCACGTTTTAGTATAGTCTGAAGTCGATAAAGATTTTTTTTTTTTGTTGCGCGTTAGAGGGTCTATTCTTCAATAAGCATGTTTCCATGCATTTATCATTACATCCGAAAAGGAATGATCCACTTAGTATGTCTGTTGCAACGCTCAATTAATATACAGTTCGAATTTTTTTTATAGCAGCATTTTATAGCATTTTTATAGCAGCATTTAGCAGCATTTATAGCAGCTTTTTTTTCATAGCAGTTCAAATTTTTTTTTATAGCAGCTTTGAATTACTCTTGAGACATTGAATTTCAGGTGTTGCTGTATTTTGCCTGAAGAACCAAATCTATAGAGGGTTGTGCCGAATTAATGGATATGCCAATAACATATTGCTTTGTTGGCTATAACGTTTTAACTTAATAGGAACTCATGCTATATATTCATATTCGTATTATTCAAATATTTGCTAAAACTATTTTTATTATGGCGCATATGTTAGTCTCATGAATGCAAATGAAAAAACCGACTTGACAAACAACATTCACAAAGAGACGATTACGAAGATTACTTGTTAGCTTTTGACAACAATCGAGAAGCCACAATGCTGAACAACAAAGATTTCCGGACAATAGCGTGCTGCGAAGAACCACTTCCGGCCATATTCTGGTCAGAGTTCCCGTCGATGGCAACTCTACGGTCTATTTTTCACTGGTTTTTTCCTATAGTCTTTCCCGATCGGATAAATATCCCAAGCAAGGACTCTCACCGGAATTCTTACTCCGTGATACAAGCTTGCTTTTTTTATTCTCGGGTTCCCCGCTGGGGTTCTTCCTGTGTACAGCACCTCGAATTTACATGCTTTCTATAAGATTCACTTCGCGATGAAGTTTTCACTCCATTGAAAATCATCATCAATTAGCACACTACTCGATGTCCTATGAGTGCATTCGATATTATAGCTATCATAAACTCTATTTACTCATTCTATGCATTCCAATTATGCGCTCTTACTTGAAATCTCTTTAACGTTTTCCAAGAAGAGATGATGTTATAATAAAGAAAACGCTATGATGCATAAATAGTGAATCGCTTTTAATGCATCAATGAATTATTTCAGTCGGCATAATGCTGTATGATCAAGATAGAAATTAATAGTTATTTGTTGAGTAAACAATGCAATCGTCGCTTTTTGATTTCGCTCTCCAAACTATAAACAACAAACGAAAAAGCGAAACAAATGAAAATTAAATCGTTAGAAGATGTATTTATTCAATTTGCGTATCTTATCGCAAACATCAACAAAACTATGCGATATTCTAATGCAAATAGAACGAATAAATAAATTTCAAATAATTCTAAAGTTGAAATAACGATTCATACGTTTGCTATTGATGAAAAACGAAATGAAAATTTATCGCCTACTAATAAGTGTTACTTTTGGTGGTACTCTTGTTGAATTGAATGGTTTCAAGCGGTATACAATTCCACTCTTCATAACCGCAACATCAAAAGACCAACCAGGTCGTTTAACAACACCAAATCATAGCTTCAATAAGAGAAAAACAATTAACGACAAGTATGGACGATGAGGAGGAGGAAAGAGGGGTGAAGACTGTGGTTGATGTCTTCTGATGAGCGGTTAAAATGCCACATTCTAGTTCAACATCGAAATGAATACCTAAAACGCCATTTTTGCATATTATTGGCTTGTCATCAAATCAAGGTCGAGACCGGTGAAATGTTTACTAAATATGCAAGTGAGCGATGTACGAAAGCAAGGATAACGAAGATAGCTTCACATAAGACAAAGAAGTACCAATTCTGACGTGAGCAAAACAACAATAAAGTTTGGCATGCAATTTCCGAATTACTTAGTGGCAGATATTTCGACCATTTAGCAATTGGAAAGTTCCAATCAATAGTGATAAAAATGAGGGCATCTTTGTGTTTACAACGTTAAATGTTTATGAAAGAATACATAATAGATGAAGGAACTTTAACGTCTGTTCAATTAAATTTCGAATCATTAAAATCGTTATCGCACAACAACAATTGCAAAATGAATTTTTGATAATCACTAAACTTTTAAAATTTGACTGATATTTCTTTGTTCTTTGCTAACGTGCACTCTATTAGGAAAAATTACAGCGATTGAATAGCAACATTTGATTAGTCACATTTCTTAACACCAATAAATTTGCCTAACTGTTACGAATGATATTAAAGTTTAGCCCTCTCTTATGCTAAATGCCCTTTTATCAAAACAACTTCAGCTATGACTATTTAATAGCATATCTTAGTTATTTATGAGGATTTTGGGTAAGATTCCTCTTCGAGACCGATGCTTTTAAAGGAAATATAAATATATGACACGCATAGCTTTGGGGTTTTGATCTAAGAAAGTGGCAGTTAAAGTAATCATCAACGATGCTAATCTTTTATGACAGATGTTGATGGGATAACACGACTCTTACAATTTATGTTTATGTAGGCTCATGGATTGAAAGATTCTTAGAAATATTACTAGCTTTGATTCAATGTTTATGAGTCAAAAAGCCGCTAAGCCAATCGTTCGTTTAAACAAATTAGTAAGCTTTCAAATGTGATGCTACTTTCAGAAATTCACTGAATTCATGTCTCTTCATCGGCGAAGAAAACAAACCAATATGAGACCCTTCTAGATGGAATTTATTTGATCAGAAAGAATCGTTATGATATTGTTTCATTTTTTTAAAGGATGTTTTTTTAAGCAAATAAACAATTTACATTCTGCTTGTTGATTTTACATATTATTGCAAACGTTTAAAAAAGATACTCAATTGTGTTTAATTTTGATGATTAATGCAAGAAATATTTTCAAACATTTTAACTTCGCAATGCAATTGCATGACGACGAAACTTGATTCCCTAAAAATAAATTGTCGATAGAAGCGATATGTGATACTAATCGACGTATTTCTTGCACCAAGTAAGCATTACAGCGCTGGACGGTTTGCTCCAGCAGAAAAATCCGATTGGATTACTCCATTTTCAAAGGGTGGATGGACGGAGAGCAGAGGCGGACCCACTCAATGAGCGACCTGATGGAGGTAAGCCCCCATGAAAAACCCAACAGAAAATGTCGCCAGCTGCTTCACGCTAGAGGTATTTAAATACTTCCTTTTCTAACTCATTCGATTGTTTTATATAAAACTCCCATAAAGGGCTCAACTTTCATGACTGAATTCGAACAATAGTCACCGAAAATGTAACTAATAAAAACAACAATTTTCTGCAAAGAGCGTATTGTGAAAACATTTCTTCAAATGAATCAATTAATCGTTCATATACTATTTAGCTAGCGAATGCGTTAGTAATTCAACGATGTGTATACGCATCAACTCCCTAATGAATTCAAACTATAACACATTCATTCATTCATTCGAAAGACAAAATATTCATTCGCTAAATTGACCATTCATATCATCTCAAGTGGAATGAACTATTCCGCTATTTATTTTATCATTCATTTCGTATACGAATCATTTCTCAATAACAGCGAATAACTTTCGACATTTCGACATTCGCGCATTATACTTCCTCATTTATGTGCTATATACTACAAAACATATATGATCAGTTGTGGATAGTGACATAATGAAGATGCAGTGATGGATGGACTAATCATTCGCAGCGCTGCATAAACCACTTTTCAAAAGAATTGACAAAGCATCAGCCCATAAGAACAGATAAAAGAAGTATTAGAAATCTTTGTATGAAAATAGGCTTCATTCAATATTTGGTATTTTTGTTCTCACTTATGTTGACTCATTAAATACGCCTAAAAAATTAACGTTAAGAGTGAAATCCCTTGATTCAGTACATCAGTGCAGCTGGCATAAATTGCAACTTGTAGCCAGCTATGCAAACTCACATTAAAGATATATGCAGCTATAAGAGCCATTGCTAATTTCGATCATCTTTCCCACAACTTCCCATTCCCAAAGAGGAGTTTCTGATTCAAGGTGTTATGACAAGATTTCACCAACATAAATATCTCTCACCCTTCGAGGCTCCATCCTATCTGACACCATGTGATCCAGAGTGTTTTGCGGTGACCGAATTACACAAGAAACAGTTGTGCAATGGATCATCCCCATAATCAACAGTTGTGCTATGCGGCGTTCGAACTAACGATAGCATTGTGTTAGAAAACGTTCATTCGAATGATTTACGCCAAAAAACATCCCACTGAAAAATGCTTATTACGCCAGGAGATCTCCGAAAGAGAACATAAATACTGAAAAGCTATCGCACTAAACGCCTTCGGGAGAGCTTTATTGTGCCACGACTTGAAAGTGGAGCATTCAGTGGCAGTAGCTGTGTCGGGATAGGCAAAGTGGTACTTGCATTACGTTAAAAGTCAATCCCTCCCCCTCCTTCACCTATCTGCAATGTTTTTTCGACAATAAGAACGATAGCTATGATGAGCCAAATGTTTCCTTAGCGAAGTTCAATGGTAAAAAAACAGTTATTTCTCAGCTGCTTGCGAAGAAATGAGAATTACATTAGCTACTGCTGAGTGAATGTTACTATTCGTTTGAAAACTGCACAAAATTTAATTGCTATTTAATAGGTTTGATCCTGGTCATGGCCAGTGTTTTATATATAAATTGAACTAGCATGACGTATAATCTCGAGTTAAGGAAGCAAGCAAAATCCCGCTCTCTTAGAAAAATGAATTTTTATGAACGAATTCAGAGAAAGACACCACGCGGAATCGATCATACGTACGAACACAAAGAGCGCCAACTCTCATAAAGACGTAATGCCAAATTCTTGTGGACGAACAAATGTTCAATGATTTCAATTGGGATTCCCAACAAGCAATCCTTTAAAGAACGTTTTGAGCAGCAAAACAAATACTTCCCATAGTAAGCAAACTGCATTATAAATTCAGGAGCTTTTAATTAGTGGAACAATTGTTGATGCTATCAATAATTTCCATTAAAATGCCTGCAACAAAATCAAATTAAAATTTATATACGGAATGAATATATAACGAAACCTGATATCATAAAAATTTTCAAACAAAAAAGAAAGTATAAACAAATCAACGATATGAACCTAGAGAACACCTTCCAAAATTTTCCTAACTAAAGCCTTTTTGAATAGCAGGCTGTGACTTTCGGGTACTTGTAGTAGACAGACATACACGCATACTTGCACTCATGATCAACGCTCATGATGAAGTACTAATGCATTTCAGTAATCAGCGCTTATCATCATGAAAGTAAAAATGGTTCGCAATTTCTGAAGTGCAGACACGTTACAGCCTTTAGTGAGCTCTTTCAATCAGTTCACTGAAGACACTTCAAACGCAATCGAGCTTAGACGTTATAAGCAACGACCCATAGCAATTCAAGCATTCCTTCTTAATGCACAAAAAACCACTCTCTTTCCCACTCAGCACTACTTTTTGCACCTCTTGAGTACTCTTTTGATAAAAGAAAAGGACGGCAAACCGATTCTCGAGATGGGAAAAAACGCTAGAGAAAGGCGGCAGAATTGTGCTCTTCGCTGCTTCACCGATCGGGATGCCAAAGGATTGAGTGGCAGAAGAATTTTTGAAATAAGGGAGAATGGTATGCGAATGTAATCCTTTTTTTTCCAAATCCATATCCTGTATTGTATATGCAGAGTTGTTTCTTTATTTGTTTGTTAGATATTCCATAGCCCTAGCTTCAATGAATCGATCCGCAGTTGAAACTAGCTGATAGATAAGCGCAAATACACCCATTACTATGTATAGATTGAACCTATCATGATTTTTAGGCAAATGCTCTTTGATCTTTGATCTATTAATAATACAAATTGATTCCACTTACAAGTTATCACCATTTGAGCATAAATAAAGCGGACGAGAATGAACGAATCATGAAACATTATACATTTGGATCCAAACTGCATTAAATTATTTTCCGTTAGAACAGTTTTTCAGCTTTGAAAGCCAAAATTCTCGAACGGACAAACATATATATATATATATATATATATATATTCTTAGCGGCAACAATATAGCGATTAATTAGCAATATAACATCGAGAATAATAAAATTGAGAGTGACAATAGGGTTAAGAGGAACGGAGAGCAACAATCCAACTATAGAGAGTAATAACTTCATTAGAATTGAGCATAATAATGAAGAATAATATGCTAATAAATGCGGAAAATAAAAACTTAATTTACCTAGTGCAATTGAATATTAAAAAGGCGGCGGATAATACAGTGAAACGATATATTATCTTGTAGAAAAACACTAATAGAAGTAAATTGCAATGGGAAATTGATTATACATTTAGAAGAATAATTGTTGAACGGGAGAATATATAAATTAGATGCAGAATGCAGCATAGAATTGAAGTAAATCTTTTTAGGAATTCGGCAAGAAATTATACTCTTGAGTGTATTTTTCGTACTCTTATTTTCCAGTGTAACTGAAGCCGACATGGATGCTTCTAGCAAATGACGCTAAATTCCTCTACAAAAGATGACGAAGACAATCAGCCGAAAGGAAAAGAATCATGAAATATCCGAAAAAAAAAGGTGGAGATTTGAATAAATAAGTGCAAAATTATTATGAGTCGATGTGATGCAAAGTCATTATGAGCCGATGTGAAAGACAACAGCTCGATCGATGCTTCTGGTCCGCGGTGAAGAAACAGTCATCAAAACTTCTATCTGCAACCTATTGCTGCACATCTTGATGATAACTAAATCATCCAGGGCCCATGTTAACAATATAACCCATTAATGTACAAAACGTTCTTTATCAAATGAAAACAATAAGGACAATATGTAAATGTTAGATGCTCAACTATAGAAATGAATGCATATTGGATTAGTCCTTACTACCATTGCAATAGTAGCAAAAACAGAACTGATGGACGCGTGGCTCTGTTCGGGTAGGGGATATTGCAATACACGACATGAAGGATCTTAGAATGATAGCTAAAACTTGGCAGTGAGTATGAAAACGCAAATCAACCCACGATCTAAGCAAATATCAGAATCTAGATCAGAAAGAAATGCGGTACGAAGAAACTACTCCCTTCAACAAACAGTTTTCTTGATAATGTGGTGTCCCAATATTGTCATAGTGTTGTTGCTTTGTGAAGCATTTGCAGTTATAACTGAATGATTGATTTAATCACGAGGTTTTTGTGATGCGAACGGAAACAGTTGCTACCCATTCGAGTAATGAGAAATATAGAATAAACGAAGTTATATTAGATAAGATTAGATTATATTTGATTAAATAGCAAAGTTCCCACAACATCCCGCTAGGCGGGTTTCTTTATTTTGTTTTTTACTCCTCCATAATCCTACTATGCGTAATAGTTCCCTCTTTCAAATGAATTTCTCGTCCTTAGCTGTTATTTTTTCACATCTTTGATTTTTGCATGATGGAAACTTTTACTTGCTTTCCTCTGTCCATTACTATAATCTCATGATTCATCGTTGAATAACTTCTTCTATACGTTTATGCTCTCCTTCAAAATTCACTTTTCACACTTTATGGATCATTAAAGCAAATCGACGATGAAAATGAATCGGATCGATGCTTTATAATAGCATCAAAACAAATATTAAACAAAAGCAAATAAAAGGAAGACGGAAAAGAATTTGGCTGCAAAGCGATATCTATACAACTCCTAATCTTATTTGTTGCGCACTTTAATCATGATAGAATTGGAGATTTACGCATATAGCGTTTATATTTTCTATCAAAAGCATAATAAGCTAAAGTGAGATTTAATTCGATGAAAACATAGAGAGATGGTGAACTTATAAGCCGCAGTAAATGTTGAAATTTACTCAAAAATGCCAATTAAAAATATCTTTTCAGATAACTTCCACTAAGGTGTATTCGTAGCCGCTTTTCCTTCGATGAATGTGAGATTCATGGGTATTGGAATGGCTTCGGAGAGGATGAATTACCTGTTTGGATATTTGGTGAGACTCACCTGCATGGCCAGCAGGGAGAATGGGAATAGCCGCTGCCTAAACGGTGAACGTTAGCAGCACCAAGATCAGCAAGGTTTTCCACATCCCAAATTATCTTCTTCCGGCAGAATTTTTCAACATAATGACAGAGGCTTATTTTACCTCAATAGACACCATATCAACCAGAGAAAATGCTGAAGCCCCAATCATGAAATTTCAATGGCATAATTTAGGCAACTGTACAACCGCTCATAAGAACTCCGGAGTTGGCCGCGTAAGGACTCCGGAGTTGACCGCACAAGAATCCCATCATTAATCTTTGATTTAGGTGGAGTCATGCTGAACTTATGTATAATGCGATATGCAGAAGTAAAAAAAGCTATCGTAGTTCTGCGAAACTCATATATCTGATCAGTGAAGTGTCCTTTGGCAGAAACAGATACGACAGCAAACTTATAATAATAACGACTTAGTGAGAACAGAAGTTTAATTGCGACCGGAACAGTACGCAACACACTCTATGGAAAAAGATATAGTGCATATTAAGAGAGAAACGCAATGCCTCAAAGAACAAACACTGAGATCTCATATCCAATTGAGAGTTATCCTTGAATTCGCATGAAAATTTCATATTTAAAAGCAAGAAAATCCAAGGGAACCTTCATTACAATTTAATCTCTCCAAGATCATGGCAGGAACCGACTTAAGCTAAATCCTTATATCCACATACCCAAATATTCATATTTAGATATTACGGGCAAAGCTCATTCATTCAATCGGTAAATATAAACGTATCGACGAAAAATTGCTCACTAAAGATTCCAGGAAGAAATTGAGCGCTCAAGTTAATTGCTTGGCAATAAACGCAATGCATTAATAATTGCTACCATTTAATGAACAAAGCGAATAGAGGTCTCAACTAAACGTCCCTCAACGCATTTAAGCTATTGATCTTCGCAGCACTACTAATAAATACCCTCTAAGCGTCAAAATATCTCCATTGTGACGAGGGTTCAAATTTCTTTTGGCTCATATTTGACTCACATTCCATTTCTTTGTTTTTCATATTGCGAAGGAACAACTCCGCCTTTATGCCGCAATGGCTGGGGAAAGTCTTTCCCTCACCGATGGGAAGAACTAGTTCCTTCCTTAAGATGTTGCCAACCCCCATACGCAATTCCTTTATTGCGTGGGCGGTCGGCTTTGTTAAAATATACATGCATTATTGCAAATGTTCATATTGTGTTAACTTCTCTAAAGTCCTCGCCAATTGTGCTATAATCAGCTGATTATATAGACTCCTTTGAGGATAAATAATTCTACAGGAAAGCAACTAACTAATCTAAAACAAAACAAAACAAAACAAAAACACATGTTTGTATTAAAGTGTTAAGGTGTATAGCGATGGCGGATATGCGTATCTCTTTTCGCCATATGTGTTGCTTGATGATCAATGAATTACTGACCGGATATTTCTTTTTTTCAGATCTGTTCGATATAACGATTTCAGAAAGCAAAAGAAAATATAGAAAAAGTTAGAGAAAATTCCAAAGGAATTTGGAGATAGGAACAGTGAGCCCCACTTTTTCTATACCCCGAGTTTTCCAAAACACTCTATAGATTTTCGGATGGAGAAAAAGTGCGCCTAAGCAGATTCTCTCCTCCCTGCGCATTGTTAAGTTTGAAAAAAAAAAGAAAAAAAAAGAAAAAAAAACTAGAAAGTGAAACACTAATTCATCGTCTTCCAAACAGAAAACGTTTATGATTTGGAGTGTTTACGCCCTAGAATTTCTTCTATCGTTTCTTTCTCTTAAAAGAAACTAATAAGCTATAACGGTGTTAATCTTTAAATAAACAAACTTTTTTCAAGCTTGTCGATCTATTGCCAATTCGCTTATTCTCATTGAAAATGGCCTTCAGCCTTTAAAAAAACCTTAATAAAGCGTTGTGTTTTCATCTAATATTCCAAACTCAATTATGCATTTAAACGGTCTAAACAACACATCAAAATGAACAGGTTGAAGACAGCAAATGGCCAACCACATTGATAAGTCAATAAGAAGAAGAAGAGCGCTCTTACATTTCATTATTTGAGTTAAACATTTCTGTGGTGAACAAATCTACTACAACATATCCACTTTTGTATCTTCAATGACCCTTGAGGTTTAGAGATGAGCGTGACAAAGGGCATAAATAATCGTATTGCGCAACGTACATTATATAAAACAAATTCTGCGGATCTAGCTTTAGTGATTCCCATTTGAAGCTATTTGACAAACACTCAATATGCTCATATGCACAAATTTGCTTTATTTATTTATTTTACTTTACTTTTATATTAGATCAATCAATAGAGCATTCATTACGAATGTCTTCTCATATAGGTTCCACATCGCCTTAAGAGGTAAAGTTATAAAACGCACAAAACTGAAATCTATAATGGTAGAATTGTCAGTTAGGTGGAATCAGCCATCATAGGTATGCATTTTTCCTCGTACTTCACCACTTTTGGCCGACACATAGCATTTGCCCAAATTCTACACCTATATTTAAGTTAGTGTGATGAGAGAAATTTCAACACTTTCTTCCATTTCAAATTTCAAGACATCTCTTCTCAGATGCTTGCCCATTTGCTTTTTCGATACCCCCAACTTTGAAGAAGCCATCCTCCTTTCAAGGGGCTTCTTCGCTGGAAAAGTTGGTTCTCTCTTCCAATGTTCCGAAAGTAGATTTTTAGCTAGATAAAAATCATCAATTTTTATGTCGCTTCGCTAGATGAATAGCTCTTTCACTCAAGAAAGCCTTTTTTTCGCGGGTATTCGGCACATCATTTCCTCTGCTTTGATTTTAACTTCTGGATTGTGAGTTCTTAATTGCTTCAAATAAGAAACCTCCAGCGTAGCTTCAATTGTAAGGTGAATCACAGAATTGGTTCGCGTTTGCGACAAAGCGGAAATTAGAATATTTCCAGAATTTTCTAACAAAAATATCCGGAGTTTTTTTCTTTTAGATTTTTCATTCGCATTCATTTTCATTATGTGGAAATAAATAAATTTTTAGCAATTTATCTCAGAAGTGTCGTAATTGTATAAACAATCGCTCGTATGAACTTTTTTATTTTTAGTTTCGTCTTATATTATTAAGTGAAAGGTGAAGAAAATTAAATCGAATTTCATTCGCATTCATTTCCCTGTCAGTAAAAATTCTCATCGGCACTTGAAAAAAAGCATATATTTTCATGAAAACTATTGCAATATTTTAGAAATAGTTTTTTTATGAAAATTTTTTAGTGGAATATGAAATTCAGACAAAAAAAATCGTTGGAAAAATTTTTTTTCGCTAATAAATATTCATTGCCATCTAGGAAATAAGAATTTTACACATTTTAACTTCAACGAACGGAAGTGCAAATTTGTAGCGCTCTTCATTGGTAAAGTACTACGCATTTTCAAGTGGCATAAATCGTTTGCCATATTTGAGGAAATTCGAAATTTGCACTACGCCTTCATTTCACTTCAATAAAAATTAAATAGCGCATCGCATATAGTAATCAATGTGGCTGAAAATTGGCTGAAAATTCGAGAAAAGATTCTATTGTTTCATTGAAGAAAAAAAAAAGAGTTAAAAAGCGCCTACCGATCGCTGAGAGTATGGCAACCAGTTCATTTCTCTTAGTTTTTTCTTGGAGGCCAGTGATTAGCCTATCAAAGCATCATCATAACTTTGTGCTTCAATGCATAGATTTTTGTGCAATATTCACACTTATTCTCTACTGTTGTAGTATAACGGCGACGATTTGGCTGGAGCGCTAAGGGAATAGAGCGGTAGTACAACATCGTTGAATATGCAAAATTAAAATAATCTAATGAAAAAAAATTGCTTCGAATTTTGCAATTTTTAAATTATGACTTGAAGAGACAATAAGATAACGATGATATTGACAATTAATGCAAATTTTCCGCGGAAATTTTTCCACAGCAATTACGTGAATATCTTCCACCTATCTTTGCTGTAAAAAAATCGCACCAAATGCCGAAATATAGAAAGTATAAGTAAATATTATGCAAATTATCGTTGCTTTTGATTTCCACTGAGAGATATTCACTTTCAAAAAGGAGTAGAATGAAATAAACCTACAACGTTTTGATAACTGAGAGCGCAAAAGGTAAATTCGTTAGCAAAAAAAATAAATAAATAAATAAAAACAAATAAATAACAAATATATTTCTTAATGAAAAAAAAAACATATATATTGCATGCAAGACAATCTTATTAAGAAGCATTGATATAAAGTATCTGCAAACTCTGTGGCAAAATTGTGGCAATTCCTTAAGAGAACGAGTTAGAAGAGATTGAACATTATTTCCCTTTCCAGTCCCACTTCTTGCTCTTATAGAAAGGGATCAATCAGCTTTGTGGTCAAATTTATTTTTAGGAGAAGTGTTACAATCAAATAAGATCGACGAAATATTGCACAAAATCGCTGTGATCAGCAAAAACACTGAAACATCTCACAATTACTCACGATCTCTTATATTTAGCAAAAGTACATGGGAAAAAATACAGCCAGTTTTAATAGGAGTGCAAATGATAGAAAGGCTATCGTCTTAGTACAAGGGAACATCTTACAGATTACAATCGCTGGGAAAACGAGAAATTCAATTACATAAGAAATCTCTACTCTTTTTTGTTCGTTCATATTTAAGATAACGTTTGCTTCTATTCGTATTTCTGCAAAAAATAGCATTTTATGCAACACTAAAAAAAGTCTGAAGTTTTAAGATTTCACCACTGCCATAGCTATATTCTCAGTCCATTGACATGCTTTTCCTCAGAACACCAATAATATAGTTTGGCTCCGTTTGGAGTCGGAATACTTGCGGTGAAAGAATGCATTGAGGAGCCATGCTCATCGTCGGCATACTGATTATATATATATATATATATATATATATATATGAAGTGTTAATCGAAACGAATGTGCAGCATTAAGCAATTAATGAAAAATGCCAAATCGTTATGCGAATAACGAATAATTCTTATTGAGTGGCATCAAGTTTGAGAATGTGATTTCATAAGTTTAACCAGGAAAATGCTCCAAACCGGAAAGCAATCCAAACTGAGTGAAAATAAAGTAAGAATGGATTAAACAACATCCATAGCCGACAGGTGCTACAGTATGCTCAAATAGCTTTAATTACGACTCTATTGACGTGTCATATTAACCAAAGATCATTTCTATTTTGATGCGATGATGTTGCGACGGTCGTTAATAATTCAAAGGCATCAAATCAGACAAGTTTGTTTTCCTTTCATGAACGACGAATGCAGTTTTTAAAGTGAGCACTTCTTCATCAGCATCAATCCATAATGGAATGCGTGGCCAGGCATGTGAGTTTATATGGGAATAAAGTTCGTCTTCTTCCACCGCGCTAGTCGCATCAGTTTCTCACTTTCTCCATTAATTGTATCGCTCTCTCAAGGCACCTTTTTCGTGAACTACGAAAATGATTGACTAGATGAAGGAGTACATAAAACGCATATCACGCTAGGTTAACCGAATAAAGTGCCCACTCATTCCACATTTCTCAAGCTTCGATGGAAGTGTCTCTCATTCTAATGAGATTTTCCATTCGAAGAGGGCTTCAACCCCTCTCATAAGTAGCAATAGTGCATATATGCAAACGCATCCTAAAACGTCTTCTATTTAATGACTACGTTCTCTTTCAATAAATTTGGTGCCATATTCAAACGCCCATCCACTCATCAGCTCATACTCTAATTTGTTTCATTTTTCGTGGTTAACAACCATATATTCCAACTTGATCATGCAAAAATGCCATTCTAAGCGCATAAATGAGTGCCCTCTGGCGCGTTTTCCCCACTTGTTGCGTTGAATAAGCGGGAGAAGTGTGCTGACGGGCTTGGCACGATATGCGCCTTTTGCATCCTTTTATTAGGCCAACCATTTCCGCCGCTAGCTAAAAAGTAATATGACGGTATGCTACGGTCAAGGAAAAGGTAATACGACCGAATGCCGGTCTACTACAGGTTTTATCGTCCTATGAACTAAAATTGTAGTCATTGTTCTATGGTTGGTGAAAACCTTCTCCGCAGGTAGGCCCCGAACTCCCAACTCCCAAAGGTGTTTGGCTTGCTGAAGCTACTATAGTTGCTGCCTCTTCTAGTTTCTATTTGAGTCTCATTACCTCTACAGTGCGCCTAATGCAACAGACCCGATGGGACAATATGGCCACCATACCCGAACATTACTACCATTACTTGAGATAAGGCCGCTGTATGCCCCATTAATATTCTCGAGTAAGGGCAAATTTAGTGTGGCTCCTAATTAGGCGACAACTGTCGTTCTTTGACAATGGAAATCATTCGTCATGTGGGATCCGAACTATCGGCTTTCAACTTTCCGGCATATGACCTAACCATCTGAGCTATTGCTAACGCATTGATTCAATGAGATTTGCTGCTTATAAACTATCCATTCTACCATGCGCATATTGCAGCATTACACTCATTGAACATTAAAGTTTAACTTCGACGGTTCGAGCTACAGGCGGATGGATAGAGAGGCATAAACATATACATGAATAAATGCGTGCAGATGGCTCGTTGCTATAGTGTTTTGCAAATGCAAACTGCAAAAGCGCACAAACGCTTAAGAAGGTTGAGAAATATGCAAGAAGAGTTGTTGTAATCTGTTATTTGCAATTGCACTCAGCGAATCAATAAATGCCGAAAACGCAGGAAAAAACAAAATAAAACAAAAAATAAAAAAACAAAAAACAAAAAACGAATAAGACACATGGTAAAATTAAAATATCAACTGATAATAGTAATAATTAAGATCACTTGCATGAACAAACCGGAAAAAAACATACATAAATGTTCGATAATGAACACTAATATGTGGATCGAAATAGTAAAGAAACCAAAAGAAAGCAAAAGAAACTAACCTTCGACTTTCTGCATGAATTTTGTGCACACAGTGGACCGACCGGTAATGAAAATGCATCGTCGTTTGCGCGTCCATTTGTATGTTTTGGAAGACAACCTTGAAAAAATATCAGTCTCCTTTGAACATGCTATAAACAGCGCCTCTTTGGTTCTAATTACGCCATAGAATTTCGTATGCTTGGCTTCTGCTTTTTTCAACTACATATTATCTGAACCACAGAAAGACTCATACATCATATATGCGTACACATATGGACATCACGACCCCTCTTTAGCATGTCTACCTAATGCCCACTTGTGAAAGCATATAGTAATATGCGAATCGAAAAAATTCACTCTAAATGACAAGAAACAATATCCTACAAATTGATCGAAAAGCCATAAGCTAATCACTTATGAAAAATAATATTTGTTAAGTAAAAATCATCGTTCTATATTGCGCAAATTTACTTTATTTCACTCACTTCAGTTCAATTCATAACAATATAGGTGCTGCAAAAGAAGAATGATGCCAGTTGGATAACACAAAATAGGCAAACTTATTCGCAGACAAATAAGTGACAGATACACACAAATATGCGTATACCCATGCGCATTAGCAAAGTTTTATAGGCAAGAATTTGGATCAAAGGTTCCGTTTCCAATTGTGCTTTTGAATAAAGAAATAGATGAATTTACTGACAGCCAACTGACTCAATGCGCTAATTGTAAACATTGGCCGGCTTAAGTTTCGGAGTTTATTTTTCAGAAAATAGACGGAATACGTGTTTACATCGCCCTTTAAGCCAATTTTATTTGCCAACAAGAGTCAAAAACAATGCAGTATTTCACATACAATGTCATCGTAGCATATTAATAAAATAACTATGCTTTGTTAATGAAAACTTTTTTAGCTGCCTAATCAGTAAACGACTTTAATTGCTGAATATTTTAGCCGCCTTTCGAGAAGAAGCAGCGAAAGGTGAGTGCCCTACCGCATCATTTCAACTTATTCCCTCCCCAACTCCTCTCCACAAACTTTGCTCCACCAGAACCATTACAACAGATCAGCTGGCAATACTCGACAGCCTATGAGATTTACTTCGACGTATAAAGATGATGCTAACACAGACGCATTGAAAAAGGTTTAAAAAAGCATATTTCTTCATATTTCAATCCGGCGAGAGAATTTTTTCGTAGAGTGGAAGAGTAATTTGAACGTTTTTGGATTGTCAAAAACTTGAGACATAGGGCAGAAATGTTTTACTTTAATAGCAATTGACTGCAAAATCTATAGTTGGTAATTTTGATCAATTCCAACGTTATATAGAATATCATTCATAAATAATGCAAAAAAAAAAACAAAAAAACAAAAAAAAACCATTCAACGTTCAACTATAATCATGTAAACATAAACTCCTCATTGTAAAGTTTAAACGAGGTTTTACGATGCTTTCGATCAACGAATTTCATAACTATATATCGTGAACACCATCTATACCTTACTAACTCCCCTTTTCACCGTTCCACTCTATTCGTCCGCCAATGTGATTTTCGTCTCTTTGAAATTTCGATATATAACAAATTCTCAATACAACTGCGCATCGTGTTTTCATATTTATTTGTAGTTTCCTCTTTAATAATTCAACAACTAATATGGCTAATATTTATAGTCGAAAGCTATGAGTTTATATATTTATTTATAAGAAAATCTTCATAAATAAATAACTACTTATAGACGTGGCAACTATAGAAACAACAATTTCGATGCGTATTGCGCAGAAAAATGTTTTAATAAAAAATGAATATGGGCATACAACTTCAAAAATAACGCATTGATATTTGCTAAGTGGGTATAGGTGCTTTACTCTTAAGGAAATCCTGTAGATGACAGCTCAATTCACCGCTTTCTGATTGAGCACGCATAAGCTAATTTCCACTTAAATGATTTCGTTGATATTTTTTCTGATAGTTAAGTGATGATCCTTGATGGTTGTGGAATAAGAAATTGTGGCAACATAAAAAGAATGAAAAAATATGCAAAATATTTGTCTCATATTCTGAAAAAAAAAAATACGTTAGAAATATTTCTATAGCAAAACTTCGCTTTAACTCGTAAATCCAATCGAAGCAACGTGGAAAATCTCATTGATTCTTCTTAGCTACATATGCTTTTTTTTATTAAATCTAAGAAAATTATAACATATCATCCATCTTTATGAGTCTCTATCAGGAAAAAATAATCAAACGCCAATCATACTAATACAAATTCAAATAAAAAATGAATAAACTTTGAAAGTTTTTGAGAGAATTCAATAAGATCATCAATATTATAAGCGATATAAAGGAGGAAAGTTGAGAAATTGATTAGCAGCAAGGAAGAAAAAATTTCAAAATTGGATCAAATGAACACTTTGAAAATATGATAGAATTAAAGCCCCTCTGAAGAGTATATGTTTCCTTCTTCAATAAGGCGCCACACTAAACACATAGGAAGTTTACAAATCATCTCGTGCCCACTTACAAATTAGAATTTGAAGTGGAATCTTTTTCGTCTATGTAGGTAGCAGTTTAAGACCCTTTATATGTAAACACATCACGAGATAAAGCACACTCAAATCGGAGATTTTTTTTTGTCGAAAACCGCAAATGCGAAAACGTCAGGAGGTGATGTATCACTTTCGTTTAGCAGCAAATAGGTAAAGCATTCTTGCAGGTGCAAGTTTTCCAGTAATCAGAGATTAGATAATTTCATTTAAGCTATAGAATTGTTGCTTTTACCGATTCAATCAATATGTGCTCAATGAGAAACTGCTGCAGAAAAGCCTCTGAGATTGATGGTGAGAAGCTATAGTCAAAGCACTAGGAAAATCTTGAGGAGGCAATTTTCGCACAACTCTATGATGCTAATTTCCTTTAGCTGATGCTAACTTTTCTATTTAAGTGATAGGAAAATTAATACGATATTAGTTTTTATATCGATTATCATCGTGCTATTAGTCTTTTTAAACACTATACAAATGCTAAAAATTCGAAAAGAAACAAACTATACGGTTGCTTTCCAAGGCAATAAATATAAAATCATTGTAATTCGATAAAGTTCTATTCGGCTAGCGCGAACACTAGAAAATTAATTTTTTCTTTTCAACTCAAAATGCAATAGGATGAATATCTAAAACTGAAACGGTCGGATTTGAATTTTCACTAAGGAAAACAATTTCGAAAGATTAGTTAAAAGATCATTCAGATGCAGATGATGGCCTACAATCTTGACGTTTTGAATTTCCAACTGATGATGGCGTGTAAATGCTTTCTACGATATCGTGGAGTTACGTACATCGCATACGATGAACTATGAAATTTGAATTCCGGGTAAATTGTGGGATTAAATCTAAGGTTTTAGGCACTATGCTGCGCTGTATGGAGAAATATAACGCGATGAGTGGACCCTAAGGTTAAATATGAAATGCTTCTAGAGGTAAATTTACATTGGCGAGTAGTGCTTTGGATGAAACTTAGGTTAGCTTTGGAGGGTATGTAAGTTGGTGAACCAAATTGTTGCGAAGATGGATATAGGCCACGAAAAATACATTGTGAGTTGAAATGGGAAGTGATAAGGAGTTGGTTATATGGTTAAGTACGAAAAGATAAGTGTTAAGTTATCCGCTTAACCGCAAGTTGATAAGATGTGGGTTAAAGAAGAGGATGTGAACCGTTGTTAAACGGTAGATTAGAATATGGGAACTGTGAGAAAGTAGTGGAAAAAAATCCGACCAGAGAATTTTCTGATGAGATCGAAAAAAATTTTAAGTGGAAGTTCAGCTTATGACAGAATTTTGGGAGTTTGGCTGACCAAACAGATAAAATTCTATGGAATGCTTAGCCCATGAATTCGTATCGAGCACAACAATTCCGAAATACTACTCATGAGCAATGCCGATCGCATGTTTCGGTTCTCGCCGTTGGAATGGGGTGCGATTAGAAGAACGTTCGAAAATACATATCATGCTTACCAGAAAATTGAAAGTTATAAACCTTGACTTATTGATGGTAGGATGATACGTGATTATGTATTGGTGATATGGCGAAGTGATAATAAATTATACAGCGGACGAAGTGATATGATAATATTTGTGGGATGCACTCTTCCTTCATCAAGTTTTGCAGTCCCGACCTAGAAATACTCAAAAGAACGCAAATTAACCTTTAGGATTTGGACTTTGTGATCTAAAAATACTAAATGCAAGGAATGAAAGGAGTGCAAGAGAGGAATTCAGAAGGAAGGAGGGAGGTATGTTATGCACGAATATGACAGCATAAAGATAAAACAAGGAACATATCGAAAAAGCGGAAAGCTTCGCTGATTCCCGTGATATACCTGCAAATGATCAACACGATGTCCTAGGAAATTACACATTCGTTAGTCTTTATCTCTTTCAGTTCAGTTATTTGAATAAGGCATACGTGAGCAACTTTACTGCCTCGTTACCGCCATCCGTTTCTTGTAAACACTACGGCTTCAGATGAAAATATTTCAATAAATAGCGACAAATTAGAAGTAAGGAAGTTTCTGTTTTTAGATATCGCAAAGCAATATGAAAAAAGCATATGAAACTATCAATTCTCAAATGAATCTCCTTACTTGAATTCTTAAGCAAACTTAAAAAGCAAATTCATTGATACAAAACTACCGAACAAGTATGAAGATTCCCACTTCGAATGGCGATAAAGCCATAACTGAAACGGAGATGGTTACGAGAATGCTCCACAATATGGCCTCATAGCCTTTAATTCCTATATAATTTTTTCATCTAATCAATTTGACAACGAGTGGTGAAACTCTGCTGTTCACTGATAACGTTCAACTGCTATACGTACAAGTAGACATGGGTTTGCTAAGAATCTCAAGAGGATGAAACAGAAACACATTTTATTATGCAATAATCTCCAACAAAATATATATATATATATATATATATATATATATATATATATATCGATGAGAACAGTAAAGAACAAGGGCTAAACCGCTATGAAGTATGGGAATAATTGTGAATGTCGGAAACATGAATAGTGAATTCATTCATACTTACATTCGCTGCAGCTGCTGCCAAAATTTTGTTGCACCAGCAACACGATGCATATAATTATAGAATGGCATAGCGGTTAGCATGGCTAGTCTCTAATCGAATGGGTTGCTCTTCTACACAGCTGATTTGTTGGTTCTTCACGCCGTTTTTTTTGCATACTAAAGAAGTTTAAAGATGGGAAAAGTTGCATATTTCACATCAAAAACTTTTATCTTTATACCTCTATGTGTCCGTTTCTGACGTTTGCAGAACCTTACCGAAATAGTGAAGCTCATTTACTATGAGCTACAACAAGCATGAGGCGATTAGAAACACACATACATTGATTAGCGATCAATGCCACAGTCTATTTATTTCCTCGGCTATTGCCCTTAATGCAAACGATCATCTATCCATATAGGGGGAGATCAAGATTATTACACAACATGAGGGTCACCATGATCATACAGAGACTATAACAGCTCATTCGATCATTACAGATCATTGATTAATACTCTGCTTTCATGTTCGTTATGCAATATAAAATCTTAACTACAATTTCAACTATATGCTAGAAATTTTCGATTTATTGAAAATGCTCGTGCAAAGATGAAACGTTCTCTAGAAAAGTATTATAGTTGAGGAAGCAGCAATAATGATGCGAAGAATTTGGGGTAAGAGATTTGACAAGAAGGAACTCGAATATGACCTAATTATGGTGACTTAATATATTGATCAATACCGACATCCAAGGAGGAATATTTGAGGAGCACCTCGTATCGAAAATTTCAACATGCAATGAGGAAGGAGGAGTTTTCCTCGCAATTATCTCTATGAAGTCTTAAGCCACCACTGTCTTATTTTCATCTTAGAAAATACTGAAGCTGATAGGTGTAGTCGAATTTAGCATGAAATAACTCAAATTGTTTATATAGTTTCCTATAGCTATCTCATTTATAGAAAAAAAAAAACATTTTTTGTTTTCTCAAAGAAATTTTGCCACCGTCGAATTTATTGAGCGCTAAATAAAGATCCCAGTGGTTTTTATTAATAACAGTTATCCTCTTTTTTTTTTCTCTTTATGTCACGCCTAAGTGCAGAGTGCTTCAGTCAATTTATTCACTAATAAATATTCCTAGATTACCCTAATCAGGTATACCAATCAACCTTTGCTATGGCTCATTTATATAGCTATCGACATCCAAATATAGCATTATCTAAATCAATCCAAAAGAGTAAGGAATTTCAACGCTTATTTGTAGGGGTCGAAACATTTACGCAGAAGTGAGCATTTGCAATCCCCCTTCACCGACTAGAAGATACCACTGAATAATAATATGTAGACAGGAATAAGCTCACCATTTAACTAAGATGACAGACAATAAAATTCACTAGAAAAAAAAAAATCTTTTTTATGACCCTGATGTAGATGGAAAGTCCGATCAATTGAAAAATGCATGAGAATTTTTGCTACAAGTTGATGGATTAGCTTAAATTTGGTTCACTGCTCCCTAAATCGTCACTAATAGTTCAAATAGCTGCTGAGTTCAACGCATACACTAAGTGATGAGACGTAACGAAACTGAACAGAAAAGTTAATCTATTACGTAGGTTATATTTATCAAATTTTATTTCCATATATAGGTGTTTGATTAGAATTGTTGCATAGACACGCTGATAGGTACACTTTTATCCCATCGAGTTTATTCAATTTCTCAATATTAAGCTCAAAAAATAGCATAATGCTTTCTCAGAACTATAAGCAGAAATATTAGCATACAAATAAACCCCTCCTATAACAAGTAGAAAAAAATGTGTAAACTTTGATTCGGTCATTAAGTTACGAATAATGAGAGTTCATAAAATACATAGAAATACTTAATAGATATCTGTAAGAACTTTCTCTAAAGCGGATTTGCAGAAATACCACTGAGATGATGTGTAGAATTGTTTGTGGCACCTCTTCGTAGTCTTCAATTTCAACATCGACAGACTGCTAGCACAAATGCTTCATATCATATGTTCGAATGTTTCACATTAAAGTATCTATGAAACATATCACCGAAACATTTCTGCATTGGGTAGGAACGCTTATATGAAGAGGAACTGACCACTATGAAATGCGAATTACCGCAAAGAACTTCTTCGAAGCAAAACTTCTTCGATGAATAGCTAGAGGAAACGAAATAAACAAATTTAAAGCGAAGTGCTGTTGAGAAGTGAAATGAATATTAACTCTACCATTAGCAAATATGCCCACACTAAAAGCCCTAAGATAATAAAGTCACTGAAAAATTTAAAAAGGTGAAAATTTGATTCTTTACTTGATGAATATCTGTGCAATATAAACGAATCCTTTTTAGTTATGATCATAAACTAATGAAGAAAATTAAAGTGAAAGAAGATCATTGTTCACAAATAGACATGTAGCTTTTGTCAATTAATGATGAAAGCTTATCACCGTTATCAGCTCAACTTATCATTGGAGCATGTCTGAATGGCTGAAGTATCTCTTTGGATCACTAACTGCATAGACCACAAACTGCTGATAGTTATCTCCTTCACCCTAAACAATTATGATGTAACTGTTATGTAATCATCATACTACGTTTCAAATGATCAACAAACATATTCGTATGAGATGAAGTGAAATTCGCGTATGTAATCGAATTGTTGTTCAGCCCACTCACATTGCTTGTTGTTGAAATCTTATTGCCGCAGGAAATAACTCGACGTAATTTCGAATTGGAGAGGAAACGTGGGAATGAGCCGAGCTAGCAGAAATGCCTCGAAACTTTTAGGGCATGAATTCTAAACTTTACTTTAAGCTTTAAGATTTTTAAAAGTTTCTGCTACTAGGAAACGAATATTTTGAGTCAATTCAACTATAAACTATCAAAATGCATTCAATTATAACGCGGAAATCAATTTCGAAACGCCTTTCATTTTACTATCTTTCTAACGGAGAGTATTGAAATTAGAACAAAACATAAAAGATAAACATGCACCCTTATGTAAGTATGGCATAAAAATTCATAACATTTCCCTAAATTTTTTAATTCTATTGTCTTACGACATTGATAACTTCGCAAATAAGTGTATGCAAATGGAGGAATCAATGTCAACCACGGAAAAATCGGCGGCATATGCGTATATGCAGACATACTTGACATATGCATAATACGAATTGCTGAGAGGTGGATGCAAATAATCATCAAAAACATCAAACCGATAAAACAAGCAAAATAAGCTGATTCCGGGGAAGTTTGCCCGTCAGGAAGCCCTTCCATTCCCGAAAAAACCAAAGCAAAATTTTTTGGGAAATGGAAAGTCGCCTAGAGTTTCGTTCTCAAATGAGTGCTTTTGCAAGCGAGTTTATTAAAAATAAAATAAAATGCACAAACATTCGCAATACTTAAACACAACTGAAGATGCGATGGTTTCATAGATCTTTTTAAGTTAAGTGAGTTTAGTAAATCACCCTAACATAGTATCCTAAATACAACAGCAAATTAATGCAATTATTGGAAACGATTGGATACATCTTGCAATATCTTTCGTGCGTTAATTTTATTACTCTATTATCAGCGTATTTCGAGTAAGCAATTCGCTATGCAATTGTAATAGAAACGCCTCTATAGAAAACATTGTGAATAAAATGTGTATTCGTTTTGCTGCATCTATTCGAAATATATGTAAATCAAACATCCATATATATCAACTATCACATCGTAGTTTATGTCGAGTTTTTGAATCTCTTCAATGCGATATATAAACTGAGTAAAATAAATAAATAAATAAACGATATTTTAGAAACGTTTCTAAAGGAAGAAATAAAGGAAAGACAATAATCTAAAGGGTAACGATGGGGAAAGAAACAAACCTTTTCGACAAAATTGGAGAAAATTTAGAATACAGCTTGTGGCCGGGAGTGGTCAGTAATTTTAATGAAAAATTTTAATGAAAAAAGCTTTTGAAGAAAATTTTATGCATCTATTGTGAAATAAAGAAAGTTTACTATTCGATTAAATGACCATCGCCTTACAGTTCATAAAGCTGATAATGTTATTACTAAGAAGTCAAATTTTATCCCATTCAAATTGGGATTTCTTGGATTTCTCAATTGAATATGGAGATTTATTTTTGAATATATAGGTAAATATTTTATCAGAATTTTATTTAACAGTCTATTATTTAAAAAAAAAACGTTTATTCAGCATTATGCAAATAAACAATTTGTAATCAATCAATAAACAAAAACTATAGTAAAAGATTACTGAAGGTATTGTGATCAATACGGTAAAATGAATGAAGAAGTCATACCAACACGAATAGTTATAATCAAATAAAGAATGAACACTTTCTGAGCAATCATTTAAAAAGGCAATCTTATATCCAATGCAATGAATATCGCTCAAATATAAAAATAAAATAACCATCGAAATGATTTGATAGACATAGAAATATATTTGTTGAGTGGATCAAAATTTTGATATCGCTAACACTTACAAATGGCAAATCGATAGTGATCGAATGATTTAGCAGTTTGAGCAACGTTGCAATTAATAGCGTAATGGGCGATCATTAAGTGATATTTTTAAAAATCAAAATCAATACACTGAAGACCACCCACAATCAAATGGAAAATTCCAAGACCCAATAGAGAATCGTCGAAATGCTTTTAGATTAGAAGGCCAATTCCTTCAGAGAGTTAATCAAAAACAGAAAATAACCACTATCGTTATCAAATGATCTCTCTATCGTTATAATAATATCAAATCTTGAAAACTTCTAAAGCGGATGGAAGTCATTCAATTTCTTATATATGCTTCAGCAGTAAAAGCATAAACAATTAACCACGTCAACTTGATCTAGCGGCTCAACGAAGACCAGGAAGTGTTCAATGATTGAGAGAATGGATGCTAGGATGCCCGGACGGGTGCAACTCTTTTGGGATTTCATAGTCTGCATAACGGATTGGTTTCTCTGCGCTTCCTCAATTCCACTGCTAACTGACGACGCTCTTAAAGATCTATATATGCTATATATGTTGCTGAACCTTGCTTAAAGAAGGGTGAATTTATATAGTATGATTATATCCCTATAACGACACCAACAAACAAGGAAATCTCCCTAAATCATGAGAATTGAACAAACCAACTTTTTTGCGGAGATTCCTATGCTTATGAAGTATAGCCATATGAAGGATGTCAAACGGTAAAACCTTAACTCCAAGTTCATCCAGTAAGCATTACACAACATCCCCATCAATAGCATTCCTATCATATGCAGCCATATTTTGAGCCTTAGATAAATCGGAAACATATCAATCCACCAATATTTCAATTCCTCAACCGCATCCACAAAAATTTCCATAGTTTTTGACCATTCAGGTGATACTGTGCGACAAAGGAACCTAACCATTGCGTCATATAACTGCTCGAACGCTTCAACACAATTTGTCTTCGAAAGTTTCTTTGCTCCCAATACACGATTGCAGGCCTCTAGTACCGACGCAGCCTCCAATCCTTGGGTATTGAATTCAGTTCCTTTGATAGAACAATAAGATGGGAGTACAAAGTAGAGCGTGGATTGAAAACATCGCCACACGCTAAGTCAGCGAACCGAACAATCCAGAAATCTAATCATTGTCCACGTCATCGATATTCCTCAGTGGTATCCAACGTCCCCGATCAGACAGGTTAGAAAATCGTTGGATACTCAGATGGCGGTCTCTGAATGGGAACCGCTCGAACAAATAGTAGCAGTGCTTCTTTACGGACCACTACTGCTGGTATCGATAGGAAGGAGTGAAACCAGCCGTGGTTCATGACCACAAATAAGAAAAAATATCCAGTTCTAGCGACTCGGATTTCTAAAAAATAAAGAAGTCAACCCTTCAATTTTTTTTTTTTTGCAGCAAGCCCAGCCTCGTTCAGCTCCGGAGTCAGTATAAGAGTCGAATTCTCGGAACAGCTAATCGCCGCTTGCGATCTTTGCTTCCCACTCCATTTACAACCTCCTACCATACTTTTGTACACTCTGCACGCTTTGTCAATAAACAAAAGAGAAAGTTCATAGATGAAACTTGTGATGAATTAGAATTTTCAACATCAACAAATTGGTGCATATCGTCGATAGTGACGTAGCAATAACAAACAATTCAACAACAATAAAGGTGAACGAGAAATTCGACTGATATGGGAAGCCTTATTTAAACATCGCACTACATTCAAGTGGTTCCTTCCCTTTTCTTCCCGAATACAGCTCCTCTTCCCAGATTCCTTCCCATTTTCCCAGATTCCTGCACCACAATTCGACGATCTCCTATCCTCTCTTTACCTTCCAACCTCCCCCAATTTTCAGTTTTATTCTAACGAACGATGGCAACCTCCCCTCCAATGCTTAATAATTGTTGCAATTTTTGCCATCTATACCATATCATATCATATCATATCATCTTACCCCTTTCTTTCCTTTCGTACTGTCGTTCTTTCTTACGAGAAGCGAAAATCATTGACATCTCAGCAATGAATCGTTATTAAAACATTAAACTATATCAATGGTTACGCTTACTTCTATAAAACAACAACATCTATGAATTCCCAATGCTGCGATTTGCATAACACTCCTCTATAGCGCCACTTACAAATACTACTTATCACTATCACTATGGAACATTAGAGAGCATAGCGTCACTCCACACTAAACGATGCGAGCAGATAGATATAAGAAAAAGAAGAAACGTTTGAGACCAAATAAGAGGAATAATAGAGGAAATATGGATTATGTCGAATGTTACAAGATTGATGGAAACCTAAAAATCAGCATCCCTAATTCGATAGAGCTTAATTCGACAATTCTCGCAAAAAATCAGCACAAAACCTGAAAGAATTGGAAGATAAAAAGGACAGAAGGCAATTTCTATCCGATCTTACTTTAATTATTATCGTTTAATAATGCTGTTCTAATTCCCTCTAAAATATCCCCTCGCCCTAGGCAGCACTCTTCTTCTTAGGTCGATACTCGGCAACAACAACAGCATGATCTCGCTCGTATGGCTCCAATGTGACCTGTTCACGTGGTTTGAATTTCTCTTCTTTCAATTTGTTCACCTCTCCAGCGAATACGGCCTCTGGTTCTGCTGTCGAATCAACACAATTCGCCTGCAAACAACCATTTAGTCTAGAATCAACCAGAAATTTTCAACTATTTTAATTCGGCAAATTACACTTCATTTAGTCATTTTCTCGCAACTTCAGTTGTGAACGAAACAATCTGCATAATATTGTCAACTAAACTCTAGCAGCCCTTAAAGTCACATTCACATTCACAAAAGACGCCGATAATAAAACACATTCGATTATAGGCATCAAATTCTATATACGACAATGGCATAACGCGTTCAAGAATAATTATAGAATGCGCTGCACCAGCTAGCAACTATCCAGCATTTTCGAGCAATTCGAATCTACTCCCTCTCTACCATCAAACAACTTCCTACATGCCGAAAGCCGCCTCTTCTTCGCTCCTTTGCTAGCCTTCGTGCTGCAAATTGACTGTGTATTTTTAAGTCTAAAAAAGTAAGCTAGGTCCCATATACGATATTTCTCGAAACATGCTTGCCCGAACACCACAAAGCTGCAATGTTGTGCGCTTTGAATGATACACTAAAGAACAAAACCGAAGACAAATTTCCAACTCGAAATCGAATGACTAAGTGCCCTAAATCAAACATTCTGCGAAATTTTAATCTTCCCCTTGACTTGAGATACAAGAACTTCCATCGCGCTACTGCTGGCTCGCTTACCCCTCACTTGACTAATGCATGGACAAACCTTATCACCACGAAGAAATTTTCGCACATCTAGCTGCGTATGTCGATTCGAAATTCAAGCCGTAATTTCAATTCCAGAAGCTACAGCTGTGGGATACGAACAACGAGCTTTTTTCCACCGCCTATACTTCATCAATGAGTAAGTCAACTGCACCACTTTTTCCACCTGATTCACTCTCTCACCATCTACAGTACAGCACACCACCCTCATTCCACACATTAACATAGCCATATAACAACCTTAATAGAGATAACTGCATGTCCTCCTTTTTTGAGGAAATAACGCGCGTTGAGCGCTACGATACGTGCTTGATCAGGTTGAGCCACATCTGAGAATACTGTATCGACCATCCCTGAAAATCAAGCAGTTCGCCACTGATCAAACTTACTACCTATACTTTTGAAATACAATATTCATAATTCCTAACACATCATATGTTTATTAATTACGCCTCAAACTTAACGCATTAAAAAATTTTAGTGGTAAAGTGAAAATATATTTACAAAAAATACTCCCTTACGAATTTCAGTGCTTTAAAGTAATATAACAACATAAAAATTAGATATTTTTATGCTAAAAAATGAAATGGAATAACTCTGGAAGTGAATCCCTTATGAAACAAAGCATACCGACAAGCATTCGATACTTATGTGGATGTCGTGCGTCCTCCACAATAGGGATTATATTTGGACGTTTCTTGGCCACATTCAGGAGATCACGACCTGATCTCGGAGAGAATTCGACCGCATAGACGAGACCCTCCTATACAGCAACAACATTTCTCTTACAATAAGCAATGCCAGGGCAAGGGAACAATTAAAGTTCTATTGTTGAACATTAGATCGATGTAATAACCTGAAACAGCACCAAGCCCTGTCCTCTTTCAAATGCGAGGAATAACCGATCGAATTTTCACTCTCTTAGTGGTTATTTCTGTGTGCACCTTAAGCTACAAGCACGGACAGCATTCTAATAATTTGTATATAAAGAGTGTAGAAAAAACGTATGATGCATACGGCTCATTTGTTTCAAGCTGGCATTACACAACGAAACGAAATATGGCTTCAGGAGAAAGTAGAAAACAAAAACAACAAGAATAATGAGCTGAATCAATTAATTACATCAAACAATATCTAATTTTACAACAAATATAAATTTTGATTTTTTCTACTGCCGCCCTGTCTCCTTACCTCCCCCCTCCACCAACAGACAGCACCAGTATATGCAAATCATGTGTATTGGTACTATGTTTAGATGACCGGAACGTGGACGGGTTACGCTTTGAAAGTGGCGTATGTATACGTTCTATACTGAAATGGTGTTCTCTTAGAAGTGAGGAAATAGTGAACAGCAAAACTTTTATAAAGAACGCATTGATGCAGAATTCAGATGTGGAATCTACTACTTATCACTTTTTTGCAGAAAAATTATAAGGAATAACAATTTTAGATGCATATGAACACGAGAGGTTGGTTAGGTTACCAATCTGAAGCAGTTCACTTTTGAAGAAGGTCAGACATGGGAGCGACATATACGCACTATTCCTTTCATCCCTCTCTCCTGCTTTCCTCAAATATTAGCTATGTGGTAGCCAACCGGTAACCTTTGAATTTCCAGGGGTAGATTGCAATCAGATTTTGAGGAAGCGCCACAAGGATTGCAAAAATCTACAAGGAAACATCGAAATAATCAAAAATTTCATACGCTTTAAAGAATAGCTGTTACATATTGCAATATCTTCAGCAGTCATTCTTGCAGGGCACAGCTCATTCTTTGTGGGTGAAATATGACCATTGTCGGTAAAATTAACGACTCAAATTTCGATTTTGTCATGTAAGAACGTATTCTTGGGAAACTGTCAATTAACGTCAAGCGGAAGTTAGCCGAAAGAGTGAAAAAATATGAAAAAAATTAAGGAAGAAGAAAAGGGATAAGAGCATTGCAATGATGTATTTCAAATCCGTCTCCTCCTATTATAACAAAAACCGACTAAGATAAGCATCCTCATCGCTGATGCAAAGAAAACCTGGACAACTTCCTACATCAGTTTGCTCCATTTTTAGCTCAAATAACAGAAAACAATTTACCGGTCCTACAATATCCGAGCAATGCGATACGGTAGTTCCAGATGCAGCACCTAAGTACAGCAACTTAGTGCCCGGCTTTATATGAACATGATCAAGTCCACCCATCATCGCTGCTGCTAACTTCGATCGGAACGGATTCCAAATACGATATTCCACAGGAGTTCCTGTCTCGTCATCCACCGATACTCGCTTCTCACCGTATACCGATTCACCGACCACTAAATTGCGTGTCGCTAACGCATCTTCTTTGCCCCTCACAATGAACACTCCTGTAACAAAAAACCACCAATTACAGTTGTACCATGAATAAAAAAGTGTTAGAAAAACGGAAACTCAAGATGGGGATTATCACAACGAAAGATGATGGCCTTTAAATGGAACTTTAATTGCAATGTAATACATATAATATTAAGCATACAATCCGCAAAAATTCCCATCGAACCAACCGACTGCCCATCCAAACACTACTGCTCTATCACATAGGCCGATGCCTGCTCATCTAATTCTTCCCTTCTATCCCTCTCTAAATTGCAAGTGAAAAATTAACCCGTTTTCTGAGCGCAATTCAGTTCTCTGCTTCAAGCGCACTATGCGACCCATCAAGAGTTCAAAAGAGTTAGTCATCGTATTCAGCCAAAACTACTTATTGATGTTCGATAACTTGAATAGTTAAGAAGTCCATATACACAAAAAAGGTGCACCAATTTCCTCCCGTATTACACCTATTAAACGAAACTTAGATGAAATTTTAAAAAAAAGAAACCTTCAAAACGATGTGGCTCAATGATCACCTTCTTACCACCTTTCATTCCACCACCGCCTCGTCCTCCGCGTGGACTACCACGCCCACGTGGTGATCCTCTCGGTCCACCACGTCCACTGAAACTGTAAACAGCAACTTCACTGCATGGATGCCATCGTGATTTAGGCTTTCACGGACCACCCTCCGCATCAGCCAATCAAAATCACGTGTGAGAAAGACATAAAACTTACAAACCATCTCTATTTCACAACCAGACAACGCACAGAGTTATAATTTTACGGGTTTCCTTTCAATATTGACGTAATTTGTTTCTCAATCAATTGAGTCACGAAAAGCTCACACCCTACCAACCAACCTGGCGGAAATTCCCATTTTTTATTTTTTCAACATATTGTGCTATTCTACACAAAATGTGAACATCGATGCAACAATTTCATGTTGGTAATTTAAAAATGAAATATCATATAATATACAAAGCATTATGTGGAAAATATACCGCTTAACCATTAAATCACATTGCTAATCGAAAAGAAACAGGCCATATTTAACGACAACCTTAAAAGTGCTATGAAGTCGCTCGTCAGGATATTGAAGCGATCTTCAAGAATATCAATATCTACCCTCAAGTAATATAAAACATTGCAATCAGCTAATTTCTACAAAAAAAAAATGGCGAAAATACAAAATTAAGTTTGAATAAACAGCACGCTGTAGCGTCCCTTCTTCAGCGTTTCGATTTTCGTAAGGTTGGAGGGTGAGAGGGTGAGAATGCGCCACAAAGAATAACCAACTTTTAGTTGTGCTTTCAAAAGCTACTGGCAACTTGAAGCGGATAGAGTACTGTATCTCAATAAGTTCTACCGTATCTGTGGCCTACCTCAAATGACACATCTACGGCATCTCGATTTAAACTTCAATAGACATTTTATTGGGAATTAGGTAAGTGAAGATTATTCTGGTGATCGGAAAACAACCAAAGATTGACAGAAGACAAAAAACAGTGAATGAGTCTTACCCGCCGCGCCCTCCTCTGTCGCCGAAACCGCCTCTTCCACCTCTGTCTCCAAATCCTCCCCTTCCGCCCCTGTCACCAAAACCTCCTCTACCGCCTCTGAAGCCGCCGCCACCGCCGCCGCCGCGACCACCACGTCCTGCAAAGCCACCAAAGCCTGAAAGTTCATTACTTTATATGGAAAAATGGAAAAACCCTCTGAAGAGATTTATATCAGGGAACTCAAAAAGGAAAAGAAAAGAAAGCATAAGAAACGATATACAACAAATATTCTCATCAATTCTTTGCCTACGAAAGTACCGTGCAATGCAAGATATATAACATGCGATCATCAAAATCAGGAAACATCGAAAAAGTACCTCCTCGATCACCGCCATTACCGAATCCACCACCACCACCACGATCTGCAAAACATTCGCGATAAAAGCTAGAACAGGTGGAACCAAGGTAATGTACCTCATTTCCTTCTAACTTATGCAATGAATGGACAACCTTTTTTCACTTTATACCGTATAAAAACACAGTAATAACAAGGGCATGAATTATAAGTTCAAGGTTGCAGAAGAGATGACTCATTTCTTAAACACTCCTGCTGACTCCGGATGACTAATTCACCACAGCGATCATGATGATGGGTTGTAAACGAACCGAAGCCTATCCATCAGTCTTTTCTTCGAACGCCGTACATGTTTGCCATACTATCCTTACAGAAATTATCATTCCCACTTAGCAGTTCCCTTATTCCCGTACTCTAACCACTTATGAGTTTTTAAACTTATAGTTTCTTCCCGTTTAGAAGCATTTTTAAAGGCCTCGTGTTTTTCTTTGTTTCTTTGCCTCCTTGTTTTTATCTCAAGATGATAACAAAGAGGAGCATCCACCATTATTTCAGAAATAAGCTGTTCAAACGAACTTTTGAATCCGCCACCGCGAGGTGAACCACGAAAACCACCACCACTACCTCGATCACCTGAAATAAATCGATTAAAACTTCAAAAATCAATATACCATACAAAATACTTGAAAGCCCATAGAATATTGCCTTATCCATATTATTTTCCTATATAGATATACACAACCTTTTAGAAAGACATCGCTTATAGGTTGGTTACACTAGCTGGCGGCACAGCAATGCTGACTTATAAACTCTTATAGGTGAAGAACTAATAAAGCAGCTGATCAAATAGAACGAAATTAAGGATTGGAGGTCACCCAATGATACGGACCCACTAAAGTTCATTTATCATACCCTCCAAACTTAGCAAGCAGATACTAGCAAATAAACACAACCCACAGACATGACAACAATAGAATACGGTTTATGAAAGCAATTAAAAGTGAAGCTGAATTATTAATGAACGCACACAATCAAAATACAAACCTTTAGGCGTGAACTCTGGACGGCCCATAGTTAAAATTGTCGTTGATGATAATCGCTGTCTCTAAAAACACTATAAATGAACGATTAAAAACTTTGCACTTGCAAGGTTGGTACAACATCAATACAAAGATAGGTCTTTGTCAGATCCGATCGACGGCGAATTTAACTCATGGCCATAAGCGGAGATGTCAAGCCTGCTTAGGCTTCCGGAGAGGTGAAACTTCACCGCTCTGTCAGGATTACAACTAGAATCAGATTTAACTCAGTTCCTTTTTTAATTCGCTCTTAGTTCCATTGGCGATTAGCTTTCCATCAAGGAGGAGACCGAAGATAACAAAAGAAATAAGCGTATACCATACGGCTGGAAATTTAGGTTGGACAGGAACATTCCACCTCTTACCTTCCTCTGAGGGGAATTTCCCAAGATTTAGAAAGGAAACGCTCCGGCTCGAACGTAATTGAAACAAAGCCCGATCCTAAAGCTTCTTTTTGGCTATAGTTCTAAGCGTTATAGCACAGAAGCAATGAAGTAAAGAATTGAGCTCCACCAAAGCAGATGCGCTCCAATGATCTTAAAGCTTAAGTTTAAAGCTTAGAGATGCTCGAATGAGGAACGAATTTTTACTGGCAATGTAAATTCATCGATGAAAACATATTCAATACACGACGAACTTCCATAAGAATGGAAATAAACTTCTAAAACAAATAACAAAGAAACTTTCACTCTATACTCTAGTCAACCTATGCAGGCAAATTTTTTATTTAGGTATAAAGTGATTGTTTTTCAACTATACAAGCCTCCTAAATATACAACTCTTCGCTTGGGATCTTTCGATTTATCACTGAAACAAGAAGGCGCAAGTGACCGCTAATGCACAGCTGTGGCGCAAATGACCAAGGAGAAGCAAGCAGTCTAAGCGCAAATAGTTGGGCGTGATGGAAATTTTACCGAAAATGGATAATGAACTTTAGGCGCCTTCAATTAAAAGCCCGACATTTGCGCACCAACTTCACGACTGAAAAGCATTTTAAAAAAAAGAATCCGATACGCAATGCCCGCACGGCATCAATGCCGCCCACTTTGTACGCACATCTCGATGCTTCACATCCGAGTATCAGCTAATCACCATATGGGAAAAAGTTTTTTCTGGAAAATTCCTTCTGCCGTTAGAACGTTTTCTGGAAGATCCAGGATTTGGTGGATATAACCTCTGCTTTGTTTTTCAATAACAACAGCATCACTATCATAGATAATGTTTCAGCAATTTTCCATTTCCGTTGAAAAACCTATTTTTCAATTTTGTGATATTTCACATCAAAACTTGTAGAAAAGTAGAAGAGGACCTCGACAACATGGCAACAACATCACTCTGGCAGAGGTCTCACTCCTCGAGTCTACAAAAGCCATCGAACGGCCAATGTCTAGCGCTGCCGAGCTCTCACTCCTCTCATCTGTACGACGCCATCGGATGGCTCACTTCCACAAGAGCCGTCGGGGCTGACAAAAAGTCGGCAGCCGTCTTGCTTCTACAAATCACCGAAGCTGTCACTCTCACTTCGCATCCTAGAAGTCGCCAAGTCGTCGAGATCCACTCCTACCTTTTCCACTTTTCTACGTAAGTTATGACAAACCTGACTGTGAAGAACTGAGTTGGCAGCGTTGAATTCGAAAGGATGGTAGTATCAAAAGTATTGCAGCTCAACCAGTGGTGAAATAAAAGGTGGTGAGATGAGAGCAGCGATAAATTGCAACTTTCCTTCTGTCGCAAATAAATGCGGCAGAAAATAAATGAGGGTCATTTTCACGCTAGGGAAGGGTAAGAGCAAAGGCAAGACGGAGGCAAGGCAAAGGTGAAGGGCAAAGACGAGGCGAAGACAAAGGACCAAGGATAAAGGACAAAGAATAAAGGATAACATAGCCATGAGATGGATAATTAAATACAGTTATCTGGAATCCTCTCACATTCTATGTTTCCATTCCCATCATATCTCCATCGAAATCTTCTTAGCTATTTCGCTGGAATCTTGTTGTGTCGTTCGCGAATTCACGCGACGCCTTCTTCGAGAGCTCATTATAAAACTTTAAAATCGACTAATAAATTTCTAGGATTATGGTGGAATATCCTGGAATGTATTCATTTTCAGGAAAGCTGATATTTCGATAAAGAAGGAGAGAGGAGATTGCTCGTTGTAAATTTGAATGCAACATATAACTTCACATTTTAATACTGCAAGTACTGGATGCTTTTCAGGATTATGCTAGGATGATTTAACCCTTGCTTCTTGCTTATTCACTGCTCACAACAAGGTTAATCTCGAGAAGTGTTATATCTATTTCTGCTTTCCCCTTCCATCTCCCCCCTCCGAATATATTTTTTCTATTGCTATTCACTGATTACTCAAGCCAACCCCCATTGGAACCCTTTTGATCTGATATGATCGATTCGGTTTCCTTTCATGAACACTTCGCAATGAACAGACTCAAAGGTGAGTGGGATGTCCATTATTACTCTCACTGCTGTATTGACTGTTTGTCATTCAACTTCCAGTAAATTTGGCTTGCCGAAGCTAGATTTAGTCCATCTCTTCATATCATATTAGCGTCAGCTGGAAGTTGTCTCAATAAACGAGCGTTAGAAATGTCATAAAATTCAATCAACTTTCTTCACCACTTCGCGAAGAAATTACTTCTTTTTTTTTACACGTCACCACGGAATAAGTTTCTCTTTGTTGTTTCTCGAGCGAATAATCTAATATATTTAATTACTCAAATTTGAGCCCAATATGCCATGATTATGGCTGAAAGAGCCGAAGAGTCAGCATAAGTCTCTAAAGTTGGAAATTCTCGTTATTTTGGAATATTGCGACTTTATAAACTATACCGTTCCCGACATATACTTTGTCGTTTCTCCCACCTTTCCCTTCTTTTAAATCACATTCGTGGCTATAGGCCTGGACAGCATCCGCCAGTGCTGAATCCATAAACATTTATATAGGTCCTAAAATATTGTGCAAACAAATATAAGGGTTTTAAAAAAAAAAATATTCCTTTAATAATAAACAGGCGTGAAAACGAATATGACATAAGAAATACAAAGCAATGTTGAGTGAAACGATACAAAGATAAGAACATATACATTGCAGACATTCACCATTGTACTCTTAAAACGTCTCTTAAGAGAAAACAAATAATACAACAAAAATTCGATCACCCTTTGCATATGTTTATTTTGAAGCATTCTGTAAGCTAGAAACTCAAAACAATGGTGCTGATCAGATTTCTCGTTGATGAAAGGATATCGAAAAGTGTAGAATTACAGAAATTATAGGTTAGCTACATATCGTCACATGAATGCCTCCTATTCAGCTAGTTTTTAATCGAAAAGGGGTGAGGAAGACGGAAGAATCTCCAAATTCCCAGATTTCTCAGGAAGCAACCCAAACGTACTGGCAAAAAACACTGGAAAGGAGTGAACTTTTGTACGTGTAAATAAACATCACAGCCTATCAAGTCCTAAAACAATCACTTAAAAATTCAAAAAATGAAAACTTCCACCTGCTTTTTTTTTCTTTTTCTGCACAACATCTGGCCCAAATTTCAACTTCCTAAGCCAATCAACCTTTATTAGCAAACATTCTGTCGCTCATCCATAACGATCGAACACCCAAAATTTCGAAGCAGAATCAGACTCAGACCAACAATACAAACTCCTAATCTCATTCCCTTAATACATTATCCACATCCTAAAAGAAAATGAAGAAAACTGCATCGCCGTTTCAAGGCTTCTTCACAGCACTGAATCACCTCTCAAAACATCCGCTATTCCGTTGGTTCACGTACTCTCAGAAGTAACTGAACCAACGGAATAGCGGAAATCGGAGGTGGCCAGCTAAGGGATACACTGAAAATACGTCGTATCGGAAATTGTGAATCGTTACTTGCGACGCTTCTCAATTGAAATTGTTTGCGTGCAACGTATTTGTTGTATGTGAACGTCGATTTGTTGTGTCGAGCAGTGTTGGAACATCTCATAGAAGAGTTCCAATTCACTCTAATTGAATGGTTGCTTTTCCAAAGATGTGTATCATGGCAGAGCCATGATGCACTTTTTTAAATCAAGTTGCCGAATCAGCGGGCAGCAGCTGACGAATCCCCATTCATAGAAAGAAGAAAAAAGGGGATCCTCCATTCATAACGACGCACCACTCATGAAACGGAGAAGGTACGATCTTTAATTGATAACAACTCCCCATTTATGGGGATCGCTATATAAGGTAGGAATGGATAACTCGGGCATCGTTTGGGGCGAATTCACGGCACGTCGGCTAGTGAACTCTCCGGCCGCATCGTTGGGGCGAATTCACGACACGTCGGCTAGTGAACTCTCCGGCCGCATCGTTGGGACGAATTCACGGCACGTCGGCTAGTGAACTCTCCGGCCGCATCGCTGAATCGGTGGGGCAACGCGCTATACTCGGCTTCTAAATTCTCCGGTCGCCACACGCAGCGACGACGTTGAGATGTAGGCCGAGTGTGGAACCTAAAGCACGCGGAGATAGTGAAATCGCTTTGTTGGGGAATATAACGGCTCCCAAGGCGAACATCAGAAAAGAGCGAACTGGGACAAGGACAAAGACGATCGGGAAAACACTGACGAGCGAAGAACGACGAATACAAGAAGACCGACTCTGACGGGCTGAGAGCCACCTTTTACAGGCCTCAGATACCGCCAAGAGCACAACAGACGAACAAAGGCATCATGCCCAAGAGCATTCAAAGTGCAAACATGATCACTGCGATGATTCATCATAATTAGATATGTTGGGTTGGCTCTTCGGCCCCATACCCAACAGTATTTCTACAAGAGGGGTGCTTTTGGCGAACTTGATGAGCGCAACTGAACGCGAATCAAGTGGTTTTTTTTCCTTTTACAGAGCAATAGTCGCTTTGAGCGGGCGTCGTCCGTCAACGATATATCGAAAAGGCGCCGTCTCAGAAGACACCGCGTCATTACGTTCACTCAGTAAGTGCATCGAGTCCTCTTCCTTATAAGTCCCTTCTTTTAATCAAAAGCATTCCAAATTCATCTTTCATTCATGTTTTGTAACGAACGTAGTAGAAGCGGTGGAATCCTTTTATTGGCTCAGAGACATGCTTATATTCCAGTTTAATCATGCAGTCGACCTTTCACGAACCATAAAATTATAATGGATTGGTGAAAAAAAGAATACCACTTACGAGTTATCTCTTTTGCATCGGTGGGAAAGCGGATGCTAAGACCAGATGTTTTTCTTCGCTGTGAGACGATGATGATGTTTGGAATGCTTGCAATTCGCTTTCTGCGACATGTTTACAGAATGTAGACGTAATGAGTACGATTGGGTATCGTTGATGTCTTTTCTTTTTTAGAGCGTTGATCCGAAACGATCGTACAGAAGACGTGAGTAGTCATGCGACTGGACGGCCGAAGAGGTGCGAGATTTACGCGCAGTCTCCAAGTGATTGCGTTCTTATATTCTTCAATGTTGCTATATTGTCTCCGTGCTTCCATATTGCATTTTTTTGCGTTTTCTGCGTGAATTAAATGTAGCCTTTGTTATACTCGGATGCGAGAAGAGAGTGTCGTGAACAAACGAGGTTGACGGTCGTACTTAGACGACAGAAAAGAGAATCGAAAGATCGACGGTTTATTAGAAAAGAGATTAACAGAGTTAAGGTCACGGTGCACGTGGAGTAAAACTAACAAGCTGCGCAGGCCTGTCACAAAACTGGCAGTATAAAAACAATGAACGAAACAATTACAATCAAAACAGCAACTTTGATGGTGGGCAGGTTGGGCAACTTGAGCGATATAGTAGGCGCTAAGAGCGGGACACAACTTTAGAATGCCGACTGTGGCAGGGCCCAATACAATGAAGCGCAACACAAACCACACGGAACATGAGGTATCGGACGACTGCTTTCGTGCCGACACCAGGTTATCAGGTTATCAATGTACCTTAGCCTAACTCGTGCGGTTGACCGTTGTTCACCGCAATTTGCTTTTGTCGCGCTGTCGATGAATTTCTATTTCTGCTTGCCGACTTCTCTGCCGGGCTCGCAGCTGCTCGAGAACTTCACACTGGATCAATTACAACTGGTCACAATAAAGAAACTGGCCTGATTTGACGGAGGCTCGTCCACTTGCGCCCTTCCCTTTTTCAGCCAAATCTTTACCAACCTCCTAGTTGGCTCATCCCAAGTTTGCTTACACGGTTCGGGGAATACCTCTCTGCTCTGCGATCGCCCGACACCTCAAACTGGGGTAATTAAACCTTGACATACTTTAAAAACAAGCAAAAACGCGACATAATCGAAAGACAATTACACAATCATCATAAACCTTGACTGAGCCAAATGAGGTGATTTTTGGTGATGAGCTAATAAAGGAGGTACGAGCAAATGGCAAGAAGAATGCTGTTGCACTCGATGAACGAGTGCATCAGCAAATCGAATGAAAAAAGGGGCGAAGAAGGTGACGCACGATGCATATTCAAAATTCGAAAAAACGAAGGCTAATGCATTCGCTCAGATCGTTCTACGAGATATGGCGGCATGGGCTATTCAAATCAAAGGAAATCGGTAATGGACTTGGACATCTCGTACGAAGACGCAGACGATGACGAGATGATAATTTCACTACATATATTGAGATGTAAACAGTGACCGATTTATTCACATCATCCACGTATTCAAGCTCTCCGGCCTCCCTGCTGCCCGTATCCTACGTACCCGAAATTCTGCCCGTCAGCGTAACCGTCCCGGTAAAGGCTTTGACCTTCCTATCCGACTGCGTCCAGTTAGCCGACCAAACCCCGCATAAATTTCGACAAGTGCAAAATGTCAAAGCTAATGACGAGATCGCAGAACTTCGACGCAAGCAACAAAGAACAATGAGAATTGAATTGAAATACAAGAAAAAACAACAAGCGAAAAAGTGATGACGAGTAACGCAAATCCTCTACGCTTACACACGACCGCAACGCCGCTTGAGTAAGACAATATAGTCGCTACAGCCGAAGGTCAACTTGGATCGTTCTGTGAGTCACCGCGTTGAGACACAATTTGACTTATTGTCTGCAGCAGGCGAAGACAAAGGACCAAGGATAAAGGACAAAGAATAAAGGATAACATAGCCATGAGATGGATAATTAAATACAGTTATCTGGAATGACAACAGGGGGAGGAGACGTAGAATCCTCTCACAATAATGTGGGGATTCTATGTTTCCGTTCCCATCATATCTACAGCGAAATCTTCTTAGCTATTTCGCTGGAATTTTGTTTTGTCTTTCGCCGTTTCATGCGACAAATGGAGAATCGTCGCTGTGAATGGCGAATCGCCAGCTACTGCCGTGCTGATTTAGCTGCGTCATGTTGCTGCTTGATTTGGGAGAGTGCATCTTGGTGCGTCATGAATTGAGTGAGTGCATCTTGGTTACGCCTTGATGCACGTCATTAAAAGAATATTCGTTTAATTGATAGAGTCTATTGGAACTCTCTTATAAGAGATTCCGACATCCCATGGCGTTAGACAGACATTTCTTCGCATTTTCCCACGAAAATCGGAGCTCTTTTCTCTCATTTATTCTCAGTCAAATCTTGCAATAATTCGCTTTATTTGTACCACATACAGCACGATTTCTGTGTTTTGCGATGAGTGTCTATAGATTAATGTTGCCGACATCTTGAAGTGATTTTCTTGTGTTTGTCCTTTCATGTTGATGTGGATCAAGTTGCTATATACTAGACTGTTTATGTATCATCTCCATGCTTGCATATTGCATATATTTTCTTTCGTACTCTTCGTGAACTTCATGCAGCCTTTTTTACACTGGACCGCGAGAAGAGGGGATGGGAGGAGGGGAGGGGGATGTCGCAATTGCGAACCAATTCTGCGATTCACCTTCAAATTGTTTACATGTGAGCGACGCAAAACCTATGCTATTGTAATGATAGCCTGAATAATTGCAAATGTTTGAATGTATTGCTATTGTCACTAACCTAATTCAATGAAACGTTATTCAAGGAAAGAAAAGAAATGAAATATTGTTGCCAATGAAAGCGCTTGTTGTCTCTATTGTGACTATTTCGCATACCCACATTAAATGAAACATTGTTGTCGCTTTATTTTGATTATAATATAGTCACTATATAAGCACTATATAAGCAACTATATAAGCAACGCTATATAAGCAATTGTCACTATATAAGCAACGCTTTTGTCTCAGTAAACGTTCTTCCCGACCATTGACCACAGGGGAGGAGTAGGTGATTGCTACAAAAGCAATAGCGTCTCATGGAAAAGTCCTGTGGCGTCAGACACATCCTCATTTTCCCATGAAAATCGCAATTCTTTTCTCTCATTTCTTTGCAGTCACACCTGCCAATGCATCACTTCAGGCGCAGCATATATAGCATAACTGTTCCGTATTCCGGTTAATGTCTCTACATTAATCTCAGCGATATGTTAAACTGACTTTTTGTGTTCATCATTGCGTGTTGATGCGCATTAAGTATATGAGGAGATTAAATGTTTCGTTGTTCCTTTTTCCGCCTCTCATCTCTCGGACGCATCGAACGCACTACACGTTTACCCAATTCCACCCTTCCTGTGTTTACAATCCACCGAAGGCACAACGCTTTTTCTGCTGCAGCTATTTTTGGCAGCGCCGAAATATGAGTGTGTTGTCGTGTACTTTTTTCCACTTTCCCTTTCCTCACCTCGGAGAAGGTGCGATGTACGCGCGATATCGCTGCAGGTGGTGCTACGCACAGTAGCAACCGTATCTCCGCTCCGACCAACCAATTTTAATACTTTCAGTAAACTGGCTTCGTCTGACCTGCGGAAGGGTGTGGGTGGTGTGTGAGCGGGGTGCGCGAGCGCGGCGTAGCCGCAGGCGCCGTCGCACGCGCTTGTTATTTCTTCCAAGTCATGTCTTGTTCCCAGATGGACAAATTTCGATCCAGTTTTCTTATTTTGTTACGTCTGTTGTGTAGTACTTCGCCTTCTGTTTTTGCGAGCGCCGAAGGCGCAACTCAGAGGACGCGCGCGGCGCAGCCGTGCGCGCTGCGTCGCGTGCGCTCGCTACTTGTCCCTAGTCATATCTCGATCCCAGATGGACGGATTTCGATGCGGTTTTTTTATTCTGTTCCGTGGAGATGTGAAGACCTGTGATACATGAAACAAAGTGAAACAGGTGCTAGTTACGCATGTAAACCAAGTAAAGAAATACCACCTAACTGAAATTCAAAACTCCAAAAGAGTACTAGTCCATCATGCGCGACCACCCAAGGTAATGCGATCGAACAGTAAATTCCATTCAAAAAATAAGCAAGGTTAGATCGCAACTTAAGCTCACATGAATTGAACTCTCATTATGGATTCCTCCTAAAGACTCTCAAATAAGTGTACCACCAAATTTTCATCGCAGCGGAAAATTCCATATTCGAAGAAGCTTGTTCTACCACTAAGAGTACTTATTTTAGAATGTTCATAATTGGGCGTGACCTCCATCCTCTTATCTTATCTAATCTCAAGGAACCACGTCTCTAAAAGGATGGTATCCTCTTCCCCCTTCCAAAAAGATCCTTTCCGCTTTCATTATATCTCGCATCGGAACCAATAAATCACTTGCTCATCAAGTGAGTAACAAATTTTGGCCAGAAAGGGCAACTGCAAAGTTGGCCTCAAAATGTGATCCGCAAATTTTCACAAAATTGACATAAGGACAGATAGAATTGATAAATCATATATATGTTTGGTTCGTCCACGTTACTGACCCCAGTTTCACTTTTCACTTGAACGTCTATAACGTGCACTTACCCTCCCTGCAAGGACTTTGGCAAGGCGTGTTATAGTGACTTGAACCACTTGGATTTGAGCTATTGCTATTGTTGAAAATTGTTCTGCCTTCAACGATTCAGCCCGATTCCTTTGATTTAAGGATTAGCAAATGCTTTGATAGTATACAAACTTTTGACTTATTATTTTCTAACTGTTTAAATAATGGCAGTTTCTAAGCAATGAATTGATTTATATCTGATTGATCTTTTAAGTAAATAAATTTGATGTACCTATCACTAATGATTTCAAAATTCAATTATTTGCATGATATTTGAAAAAGTGAAATTCATATTGCTATAAACAATAACGAATGGGACTTACTTAAGCGATGAATAGAATAGAAACCTAAAAACAATAAACGAATGTCATTGCAAGAACATATAATCGGATTGGTATAATTTTAAGGTCAATTGGAAAGAGATAATGGGGAAGAGTATTAATAGTATGGAACTTTTTAGCTATAACATAATATTGTTATAATGCATCTCATGATGAAATATTACTTCACTTACAAGTGGCAAAAATTATACTGAAAATTTCCTCAACGTTCTAGGCCTTTCCAGTTTCCAAAATTTCATCTAAGCTCCATAATGGAAGAAGAGGAAAAGCGATAAGACCCTTCAACTCCCGTCCTTTCTGCTTCCTTTTGGTGTATCATCACTACCTTTATCTGTGCCGTTTGTGAATGAAACCTAACAGCAATACAACAAACCAAGAGCAGACAATCATTGATTGTTGATGTTGTTTTCGAAGCACATATCAACACAGCTTATTTGCCTCAACTGTAGCAATCTCAATGGGGAAGTATTCGTTGCTGATTCTTTCGAATGATTCAGCAACGCTCCTTTCTGCTAAGAAATATTCAAATATTTGTTTCAAATTGATCTGACCATATTAGTCACTGAAATATCCTACGAGATAGTGAACAATTCACTCAGCCATTGAAATCATCTCGTATTTCGCCATCATTTGAAGCAAATCGCATTTGAATTTGACGCCAACGCCCAAATTCTTTTCACATACTTTACGAAGGCAATCCGCCAATGATTCACCTATAATCATATTAATTACAGATCTAATTAGATTAAACTCAACCGAATTCCAATATCAACTAGATGAATTTATAGCGCCATTGAAAATTTCATAGTAACGAGACTTCTATGCTAAAGTTTAATCCTATAAAGCGAAATCATACAACTCGGGTGGAAATCTTAGAAACTTTACAGTCTCAATAGTTATTGAATTGGATGTATTGACCGTCTATTCGAAAGTATCCACTAATGAACACTTCAGAGTGAACATTCGAACATTCAACGCATGCATGTGGCAATAGTGTTATAGGGAATCGCACCTTCATCCAGGTTACTAATAATCTTTGTGTCATCGATCCACAAAACTTCAAAGGTAAATCTCCTAGCCAATAATCATCAGAATCCAAAAAAAAATCGAAAATAAAGTACCATTTAAGCTTTAGAACTATATTAGTACAAATTGTGAATGCGAAAAATGACTTAAATTAATAAAACGTAAAGAAATTCGGATAAAATTTTACAAACCAATTCTGTCGTATTCATCTTTTGAGCTCTTGCCAGACTCATTTATTAATGCTTCAATTGCTGATAGCGTATTAGCGGGATTCTCAATTTCGGTTATTTCCATCGTTTGACGAGTACGTGATGAATGATTTGCAAGGTTCATACTTGAACGTCCTGCTGTAGGCAATTGCATAGGATTCGCCATCGAATTCTCAATATCTCTGCGATGGGTAATCGTTTCTTGCCTATTTAGGTCGGTTCGCATAAAATCATCATTCGTCTTCACTATTCGATGACCAATTATACTCTCTGTTGATGAGAGCGTATTTGGTAGTAGGGTTGTTTGGTGTGGAACCACAACCTTTGGACTGAATTGGGAGGAAACGCATTCCCTCACAACAATACGACCAGTACGAGCATCTCGCATTAACCATCGACGACGAACAGGAGACGTCGATGTTGATTCCTTTAACGTTGAACCATTTGGTGATAGCATAGGTGGCATATCATTCGTCGAACGATTGAAGCTCTTTATAGGTGTGTAATTACTGATTGTCTCATCATGTATTGGTGATGTGCTTCGACATTGATTAGATGTTGTTGAACCTAAGGCTTCATCAACTGCATCAATAGCTATATTCGAATCGACTTCTGGCGACTCCACAGAGGTCACCGAAGAAATTGGTAGTGATGTTGATGAGGAAACAGGATCGATAAATTGTGTTGCACTATCAGCAGTGATTTCACTTTTTTCTGCAAGTGTCTCTTCAATGAAAACTTCGCTTGACGATACATCACATTGTGTGTCACTTAAATCTTCCCCGTCAGGTTTTTGCACTTGATGTAATCTGAAAATTTTGCAATGTCAATGGAAGAGAGTTATGCTTCAAGCATAAAAGGTGAATGGTCAAAATGTGAAGAGTGCGGAATTCCTGACTCGTTTTGCAACAAATCGAGATCGTCATTAATAAGACGGCTGAGAATATGCGCTCATATGATCCTTAAGAAGGATGGCTGCTGTTCTAAGCGATCATGAAATCTTCAATGAAAGCGGATGGCTTCTATTCCTCATCCGCATCGTTTTTTTCAGATCTTTCTAATTATATAAATGGATACTTTCACGCTGTGTTTGTCAAATGTTTGCATCCCTATGCGAGAGCATTTGGAACGGTCTTGAGCATTAACCCTCCGGGGAAGGGGGTCTTGTTCGAGACGGCATCTATCCTAAAGAAAGTTTTTGCTCTCAACAATGCTGCAACACAGACGAAAATAAACTCCCCTCAAGAAATACAAGGGAAGTTGTTGCCATATAACCCGAAATTTATTATGCATCTTCTAACTGTATAGTCCCAAGAAAAGTGAATTTGGATATCGTACTTACTTAAAAAGCAATTCACTTTCGAAACAAACAGGAAATGGTGGCTGCTATGAAAGTCGCATACGAATGACGAATTGATCTAAACATCAGCAATAGAATCGTGAAGAAACAAAGTCAGTACTCACGCCTTTCTTCGTGCTCGGTAATAGGCACGACGAACTCTATTCCACGAGGGATACATCGCTGGCATACTGAACTTCCTACTTGGTGGACCACCTGAATTGTTCGCCAATTCCAGTGCACGTTCAAAACCCTGAAAACTCAGATACTAATGGAACCAATTATTTCATAATGTCTCGAATATCTAGATTCCTCGCAGTCCTCTTTCCCCTCTCCTTACTCTCCCATTATATATCTTCACAAAATATCGTCTGTAAAGACCGCCAAATGCACCCGAATGTATATGGTTCGTATCGATTCGGTAGTAACAACAGTATTGTCCGTATTTTTTGCTATCTATTAGGAATTTACAGAAGTAGGCAGTTCGGTGGGTCAAGCTGGAAATAGCACAACGCTCCAGCTCTTTCGGCATATTTCTACGAAAAGTTGCTATCGGGCTAATCAGTTGACTATAATTTTTTGGGCCGAAAACTTGGAAGATGGAAAAATATCCATACAAAACTGCCAGTAGTCTTCAAGATGCATTAAATGCAGCATCTTCAATGGGTTATTTAGAAAAGATTCAGTATTGAATGAAGTTCGAAGTTCACTATAACTCAGCAATAAATATGCCTTGCAAAGACGATGTAGACCTACCACAGCGTGTGCATCCTTAGGTAATTTCTTTCCGATACGTACATCCTTTCGACTCTGACGATCGAGTGCCTGAATGGCTGCAGTTTCCTCACTTATCGGTCGACAATCCTCATGATGTCGAGGATGTGCATCACCTATGATACGTCCTTCACGCATCGTTAAATGTGCTACAATACCGTCGCCCTTTTTACGTTTGCATCGATAGCAAGAACCACAACGGAAGTACTCCTTTGAGCCATCGGTTGAGGTGCCAAGACGTTGATATTGACGTACACCACCTTGCTCACCAATTGTTAGCAACGTATTACGTAGTTTTCTTGATAATGAACGATATTTCACAACGGATGGTGCCGATACCAATCTGAAATCTTTTCAATTGGATGCGCTTTTCTCGTTTTGAAAACCATTCACAAGGAAAGGAAAACAATTCGAGTGAAGCTAAACGAATATTCGTTTTTTTAGCCAAAAAAAATGTAAAACATTCTCTTTCCCACCCTTTTTTTAACG
>QEWY01001517.1:400508-430056 GCA_006503575.1 Baylisascaris schroederi | reverse complement strand
TGCTACTTGTTATATTCAGCGGACTGGAGAAGAAACCCACAAATAAAGTATTGCTGAGTAGGTGGATGCTCTCAGTGTCCTTCAAAATTTCGTTTCCTGCCTCAATGATCGATCTCTTTGGATAATATTAGTGTGCAGAAGTTCTATCAAATTTTCATATGCAAATTTCTTTCTAGCTATAGAAGATGAATGTTTTCTTTTGTTTGCATATTTGTAAAACTAATCACTCGATTAGGATCACAATTAATGGCTGTTGTTTTATTTATTTATTTGTTCATATGGATGCAGTAGGTTGATCTGATGATCTGAACCCCCGTTGACCTGATGATCCGAATCCCCGGTTGATCTGATGATCTGAATCCCCGATCGTTTTGATGATCTCAATCGTAATAAATGCTTATTTTTTTCAGCCTTCTTGGCATTTTTCTAAGTGGTTTAGGTTGTGCGCTAAGTGTTGCTGAGATCGATCTACCAATAGATCAATATCAGAAGCGTTTAACGGATGTTTCTTATAGAGAATCAGACATCTGGAAGGCTCCAGATGTTGCGTCTTCGATCATTGGTTCGTTTAGCTTCTGCTGGTCGAGTATTTTTGAGTACGGATGCCTCTAGTGCAGCATCACCGAAAATTGATAAGGAGGTCTGATTTATTTCCTTTAAACAAACTCCTATTGTTTATTAGGTAATTAATATAATCTCTGAAAAAAAAGCATTTAGGAAAATGCGCCATGAGAGATTGCACAACATGCTCTTTCGCATCATTTCACCGACCGGTTTCAAAAATGACCAATAATTAAAGACGAACATATAAAAATTTCACAACAATAACAATGCTATATGCATAATGCTGCTTTTATATTGATGCTTTTTTATTTTCACTGGCTTAAATGCCCACACAAATCTTCTACAGTATTCTATGTTTTTGTAACCCAGTGGTGTAAAATTTATACAATATCGTAACTTTTAAATACGTCCTCATAGTTGATATATCAATGTAAGGAATGATATGGGAGATTATCTTATATAATAGGATATATTCACCGGATTTCATAACGTTAGCTTCATCGGTGTCCTAGTTGAAACTACCAAATAGACAAAGGCAAATTACCATAATCGTAGACACGATATTACTGTAATACGTTTCATAGGTGTAAATTTGAAAGATCGAATGAAAACGTTTGACAATCAAGCATCTTCACATATTCTCCGCTTGTTGTTTTGTTCTAATCAACATATTCAGTCATGAAACACCTGGATATGTTTACTAAGATTTCATGGTATATGGATATCTATAATTCGGCAATTTTCCGCCCACTCATCGATTTTTTCCCACTCTGATTGTGTATCGTAATAGGCTACAGGATGTTATTCAGCGAAGAGCCACTCAAAATTTGCATATTCACAATTGCTTTATGCATATTTTAATGAATGGTGGTCGAGCTCATATCCTATAAATATTACCGTAGTTTAAAGAATAAAACCTCAGTCACGTATTTGATATGGCTAATGTTGGTGCATTAGTAGTAACTTGTGAGAGAGGAGCGCAGCAGAAGTTAGGGAATTTTTGGCAATTTTCAATGCTCAGCTTGATAGAGACTACTCAGTGCTTGATTCAACCGCTAATATTATAAGAATTCAATGTTCTTTAAACAAAGTGAAGATATTTCGTCGTCATTAAGGGTTTGTCTTCAAGTCATATTTTCTTTGCGAATTTTCACCTCAAATCATAACCATCTTCAGATCCTATATTTATGATTCGTTTAACAATTGGTATTAGCTAAAGAGTGCATTTGAAATGTTATAATATTTTTAATTTAGCATTTAAGTGAATGAAAATTTGAACGTTTTATTGAATTTTTATGCAGATTTCATGAAAAGAAATTCCGAAAATCTTCCAATTTTGCAGCTCTGCCGCTGGTAGTTCAAGGTATATCCTTTATATATTTAAGGGTCATCTTAATTTTCTTGGCAATCACGGGATGGCAAAATATTCGGAACCGGAGCAGTTGGTTTTACATCTTATTAATCAAAAAAAGCGCTCTCACTAAGTTATGCTCGAAAGTTGTTGTTGCAGGCATTGAAAGAGTTACGCAAACGTACCGGATACAGTTATGTGAACTGCAGGAAAGCTTTACTTCAATATGGTCGAGAACACCTCGACGATGCCGAGAAATGGCTTAGAGAATTGGCCGCCAAGGAGGGATGGACTAAAGCAGCGAAGTATACCTCTTCATTTTGTTTTACATCAATGATTCGTAGTTGTGGTTGGATAGGTTTGAAAGGTTCTTCAGTAAATCTTTTCTCGTTCTATTCCACATCAAACTTAAGTAATAAGACTGAGTAATGCATAGGACAATGACTCTAAGGAACCAATTCCAATTATCAATATATAGACGGTTGCCGTTTGAAGGAAATAGCTAAGACTCTGCTTGTCTGTTTGTCCAGCCGGCTTCAACACCCGAAAAAATTATAGCTAGAGGTATGGAACGAATGCATTAGGTGCCTATTTCATTAGTTACAAGGGTATGACGGTGGGATTGATTCGTCAAATGAATTGACAAAAGCGCGGTTTTCTGATGCGTTTTTCTACTTTTTATTGAATGAAGATGAAGGATCGAAGGAAATAGCTTCTGTTTCTTTGAAATTTTTGCCTTCATGACTCAATCGCATTGCAAATTTCCAGCTGAGAATAGACTTGAATTCATTTATACAAAACTCTTGAAATAGCACATTTCATTTTTTTGGTATAACTATCTAAGTTTTGCAGATATCCTTTACGCCATTATCACCCTCATTCTTTTTATATCATCGTCTTTTATCAAATTTTAATTTGATTTAATTCAATTTAATTTATTTCATTTTAATTTCTCTTTAAAAAGTTTGAAGGCAATAATAATTTTCATTTGCTGAAGAACTTTTTTGATTTCTATACATTATATTGGAGGAATATATTTATTCAACTTATATTGCATACAAATATGATGCCAAATTAAGTGAAATTTTTTAGAAATATAGCGGAGATTTTCGATAATTTCAAGGAAAATATATAATGCAATTTTTGAACAAAAAAAAGAACAGAAATAGAATTACGTTAAATTTTTATACTATATCGAACTGTTCTCTATATATTATAGGGTTATTATTCAAATATAACTTCAATTCTTATCAAAATACAATAGAATGTACTTGCAATTTCTGAAAATGCAATGCAGTTTGTCGGCGTTGTTGACAGCTGCATTACGGTGTTAGCATCGTTGATGACAGATATGGATGGTTCCAACATTTATTCCATCTTTGATGCATTTGAATCTTTAAGTTTGCCAATATTTGATGGATGCTAACATGAGAGAATATATAATATTTTAGCTTAAGTCATCGACAAGTTAAAAATGGTCTAGTATCAGTGATTACCGAAGGACATACAGCAGCCGTAGTCGAAGTGAATTGCGAAACGGATTTCGTTGCGCGTGGTGCAGATTTCAAAAATCTTGTAGGTTCTAAATTCATTATTTACTACGTAGATATCGTGATCCATGATGATCACAACCAATTCTTAGGTAGAATAAGGTTTCGGTTCTGCAAATGAGCACCTTTTCTTTCCTTTCCTTGTTCAACTTCTTATCACCTTTTGTGTCTCTTCCGTCTAATTAGAATCGCATCGAATTCCCAATTAATGATGGAATTACTGGAAGAGAAATAATGTTGCATTTGTTGCAAAGTTTAAGCAAAAATTGAAAAACATCTCTGAAAATATACTCTATTATATAAATTGAAAGAAATAAACGCTCGAAAATTTTCTAATTAAGTCATCTTTGCCGAACTTTAAAGAGATTTTAGTGTTGTTGAGAAGTTAGATGTCGTAATTCGCCTCTAATTATTTCTATTCGATAGGTGGAATTAGTAACTCTCTCAGCGTTATCATCATCGAAAGAGTATGCAGCGACAAGTTCTGCATCTGGAGAACGTTTCGTTATCAAATCGAAACGTCAGTCATTTCTCTTTTCTTTTTCCACATTTATTATTATTGATGAATTACATGAAATATTCTACAATGAAATTTGCCTAAACAAAAGGCTATAATAATTACAAATTTTGTAGTCTTCGTTCTACGATAGGGTTTAATTCCATTCAATAGTTTCACCAATAGCACTAATGTGAATGCATTATTTCTTGCACATATTTTTGCATCTTATATAGGCGAAATTCATTTAAGTATTTCCAAAGAACGTTTATGCTAGAGGGCTAAATATTTTTGTGTTTTTTAGCTTTATCTGCCCAGTCGTCTCTCATGTTATATGCATTGAAAAAGTTTATTGCTTGTTAACCTCAGTTGTGTATCTAATAGATCTTTGGCTATTATCATTTTAGTGTCTTTTTTTGTTGTTTTTTTTTTTTTTTTTGGAAAATCTGAGTGAAATGAGCAATCGAGAAAGCAATCGAGTTGCAAATATCCTTCTAGTTCATAGTGATCAAAAGTTCGCAGAAGTTTAAGTAAGAGTGTTCGGAATTGAGGGATTTATTTTGTCGTTATATGATATTTGCATAATTTATTCCATTCTTCTTTTTGTTTGAGTGGAAGGAATTATTTTCCTGTGGGAAATCTTTCTAAGAAACACTATGATATTACAAGGACGTACAATTGATGAAAAGACAATAAAAATTTTCCAACTTCCAGAGTATAATTCAATAGGGCGTTCCCTATTCTTAATCTCATTAAGCAAATGGATTTAATAGTTTCTGAAGTCACTGCATTTATTTACTATTAATTTACCAATGAATAAATCCAGAATTCGATTCGTTAAAGTCGACGCCAGGCGATGTTTCATTGAAGGAGGCCCTAACATCAATGATAGGTAAACTTGGCGAGAACATAACGGTCTCCAAAGTACACCTCATCGTTGCTGATCCTGGAGTTGCACTATTTGGATACGCACATCCTCGAGGTATTATTGCTTAAGCAATTTCTTTGCAATTGTAGCTGCCACAGTTGATTTCTTCAATATTCGCATGCGACTATATTAAATCTTTATTGTCGAATACATCATCAAGTGGTAGATGCTCGTAATGAATAACGGAGGTGGGGGAGGAAAAGCAATAATGGGAGTATGATGTTTTCTTCTAAAAACTTACTATAAGTTGTTGTGAAAGCACCTGCGATAGGCAAAAATGTTGGCATTTCTTAGTCGCATGCGAAAGTTTTAAACCATGATGTTCTCTAACTCTTTTATCATTTTAAACTGTACATAAGTGTAGCTCCATGTTCCACAATTTCATGGCAACTTCTTATGCTCTTTCTTGAGGTTTTTCTTTTGTTCACTGAATGGTTGACTGATGTAATTTATAGAGGGTACAAGTCATGTGGATATGGGTAAATTTGTATCGGTGGTTGGACTAAGACGACCACAACCTGGTTCATTTCCAATCGAGAAATTAGGTGAACAGATCTGTCAACACGTTGTTGGAATGAGGCAAGTTATTCAATCTCGATTGCCTTATAAGTTTTGTTTCCAAGGTTAATAGTCTAATAATAATATAATATTTCATAACAAGACGGAAATGATTTTAAAATTGATAACATTCTCAACAACGAATTCGAGAGAAAAATACTGGAAAACGCTATTAATGTAGTTATGAACGCTGGTAAATACTTGGCAGCCATCTTTTGATTATCCTTCATAATGTAGATAAAATTAGATCAGCACTCTGCTGTTGAGCTTATATAGGAAAGTTTATATTCGATCATCTCATGCACAAAATAGCAGAACTTAATTTGGCGGTTTACCTCATTTCCTTTTAGATCTTCCCTAAACTCTTTCATTTACTTTTAGATCACTCCAATATATTTCAGAAAGTATTTATGGTTAAATCTCCAGCCATCCATATGATGTGGTTCGAAAATTGGGAAAACCCGCACTGAGCAGTTTCGATTAAATGCAATTGAGGTAGATGCATTTTCTGCTATTGTATGGGCTGTATTTTTTAAGATCAGAAACATTGGGACCACCTATCGTTGAAGTGGAAGAAAGCAATAAAATGGAAAGCTTAGATCGAACAAATAGCGAAAAAGACGAAAATACTGAAGCCGACGAAGAAGTAGAGGTTTGTGATGTTGCATTGATACAAACACATTGATTGCGATAACGGATACGTTATGTAAAATGTATAGCAATTTTTGAAATCGGCTAAAAAAAAAAGAGTTTCGAAGCGTTTATTGAATATTCTATCCCAAACATCCGTCGAAATTGCCCACATAGAATATCCTATTTCCTCGCAATCTTATCCCATACGATCCACTCCTAAATTGAAGATAGCCAAATGAGAGATTTTAATGATTGTTATTGAAGCGGTTAGCATTGACGATTGTTGAATTTAAACATTTATGAGAAGATCTATGCAGGAAGAACATTTGATAGATAGCTAAAATATGTTGATTGCTTTGAATTTCCAGTTTTCGCAACCAAATCCTCTCAGATTATGTTGGGAGATGTTTTCTTCAACGTTCTCGTTAGTTCCACTTTCTATAGTTGCTGCATATTAGCAGTGTTATAATATTCCCACTTGATTTGAAGCCACATTGAGGAGCAATTGTTATTGGCATAGATTTTCAGTTTTTAAAGTACCACAGTCAATAATGATAGCACATCGATAAATCATTGCTCTAATCTAAACTATTCCTTCTTTGCCAACGACTGCTGTTTTTTTTTTTGGCAATTATGGAGAGACATCTTTCAGAAATACGCCTTTGAATATATGAATGTAACTTGTACAGATAAAAAAGTAGATTGCAAGAGAGTTGTAGGTTGAATAGGTTTTGTACATGACGTCGTATTTATATATGAAATTTAAGTTACTCTCAAAGGGATCAGGACAGATTAATGACGGATGCTAAGGGAAGGGGAATAATCAAATATTTGGTGGTCATGTTTTTGTTGACCGATGTTTGAAAAAAAAACTATTTCAACGATTTTTTATTTTATTTGTTTTTTTTTTTTTTGGGGGGGGGGGGGGGTGGGGGGGGGAATAAGTTCGCTTCTTTAACGCTATTATCTACCCAATAGTATTCCATCCCCTATTTTCTCTTCCTGTCTATAATCTTTTAGTTTTATATATCCACCAGCAGATATCTAATGCATATTTTTGCTTGATATATGAAGTGTGAATGTTAGTATTTCTTACAAGGCTTTATTGCTTTCATACTTTTATGTTCTTTAAGTCTATTAAGCCAAAAATCATTTTCTAGACAACTCAAATCGACGAATCGGAGACGAGATTACTGCATCAATCGTTCATGTTGAATCCATCACAAACGGTCTACGAATATATCACTGGCCATGGTGCTAAAATTGTCGATTTTTTTAGAACTGAAATTGGAGAATATGCCAACAAAAACGGTTGATTCTTTAGGAAAATTTACTTAATTTCATTGATTTTCAATTTTGCATATTTTCTGTTAATTATGTTTGTTCATGTTGAAGAATTTGAAATATAAGGCACTACATATTGAGCGGATTTGTTCTTGTTTTCAGGCATTGGATAGTAAAGGGGGAGGCTAATTTCGAAGTTAAAGGAGAAATCAGAGCAAAATATTTACTTGTAAATATGTATCGAAATCGTTTAGAGAGACTTTTTTTTCATTAGCTCACTCTATTATCATTGATTTGCATTCACGCATCTAAGCAGATGAGGTAGACATTTGTGGGCAGCGCTGTTTAGAGTTGGTCAACTTCCCTCTTCCCCATTGGGATGTCCTCACAAAGGTGAAAGATAGTTTAATGATTTTAGACTAAAGTGGCTCCATCGGAGTGGCTCCTCTGCATCCTAAAAATGTTGAGGATTTTCGGAGTACACGTCAACCGTAGGGCCCACATGATCTCTTCTTCGTAAGGGGTGTTAGAAACATGGATGATATCTTCACGAGCAATAAAAATTCCCCGTAGAGGAGTCGCAAGAACATGAGGAAACTATGTGAGATAATATATTCGAATGAGATATGCTGAAAGGAAATGTAATGCATTAATTGCAAAAGGAATTAACGAGATGATATAGTAAGAAGGCGCAACAATTGAAGTTGAACAAATTTAATGTCGATTTATTATTAAAGATATTCGCCTAAATGTAGATAATTTCAATGTGAAAATTTGATCGAATTGAAAATAAACTGCTGAAATTGAGAAAAATTACATTGTACCATAAATCTGCATTCATTTTAATTACACCATTTTAACAGAATAAATACTCTCATCGATGAAATTTTGCTGATGTGATCGTCGTAAAACAAACGATAACACTTATGTGAAAATGCCACAAATTAAAGATTTGTATTGCAACTAAAGTTAATATCGAAATTTTTTTTTCAATTTCAGCATTATGCACAATTTGGCGATGGAATTGTTGCGGAAATTCAACATTTTCGGCTTTTTTTTGTAAAAATTCGTAGAAGGAAAACGATAAGTGGCAAACGTTTTTCAACTTGATATTGAGAAGGCTTACGATACCGTCAAGCCATGCATAAGCTTTCAATTAATGGATAATATTAATGGATCATTAATGGATCATATGAACGAAAACACGCTCACTTAATTGAGAAGTTATGTGAGTAAGCGTAAAATGAAAATATTTGCAAAGCTATATAATATGTAAAGAAAAATCTATCGATTTCGAGGCTCTACAAGCTGCTATATCTTCCTTCCTATCTACGTACTTTTCTTTTGTCCGCCTTCGAAAAAATGCCTTTTGATAGAAAAGCAGTCGTATATGCTAACGAAATACAAACTTCCTAGTTTAAAAGTGAGGAACAAAACAAAGTAACATTTATATTTATAATTATATTTATATTTATATTTATATTTATATTTATATTTATATTTATATTCATATTCATATTTATATTTATATATATGTACATACACTTTAGACCATCGAAACTTTCATGAATTGAGCGATAATGTACTTCAATGACTCGGAATTTTTCAGAATTTTTTTGTATGACGTCATGCTATAACATAAAGTGGCAATTTATACTAGGGTATGCTTCAGTAGCTACATATGCAGACTGGCGAATATGAACATGCGCATAATACAATTAGATGCAGCAGCCGCTAGCAACCTGATTTTTTACTCTCAAGCTAAAAGATTTCTTTGCATCTCTGTTAGCCATATTGCAAACCGTGCGAACAGTTCATGCGTGGAGTGAATCGCTACGATCTTTCAACCTAATTTGCAGCCACAAGGTGATCAATCAACTGATGGGAAGTATAGTTGTAGTCGCGAGAATGCTGTAGTTGCCGGTTGCTGCATAGAATACTTGAATCGTAGATATAGGATAGTCGTATCATTTTGTAGAATCGAATGTTATGCTCGGTGAGGGTAACGCGTTTTTCAGCCCATTCAGATTCGAGTCTTTAAGCTGCGATTGTTTTGCTGTCGGAAGGATAAAACTTATGCGCGATGAAATTTGTGTGCAAAATTGCAACTTCTTTGGGTTGTGTTCTTCGATGTAGAGCGTCGTGTATCGATTTCATATATGCATTTGGAGCACATTTTATATTTCTAAGCAGCGTCCCAGAATCAATAGATTCTCTTAGCGCACTCACTGCTTCAGACACTTTTTTTTAGACGACGGCACGCCATTTGCCTGTCGATATTTGCCATTTCCTAATACAACGCGTCAACACCTTGCACACGTTGCTACATTTTATCTCTGATTCCCTGTATCTCAAGTTGGTAGTCATGCTGCTTTCCTTATGAAATTCTGGAAATTTCGAACCATATATGGTGCAAAAAGCTGAACCCAAAACTAGCAAAGAACGCTAATATTTTCTTCGAGAACAGCGAAATTTCAATGATAGAATTCCCCAAAATTTCACCGAACAACGTTTCCTCATCATTATTTTGTGCGACAAAAATATGAAGCATTTATGCTTAAGCTTGATCTATATTCGATTAACAATTTTTACATAGATATAATATGTCATACATCAACCAATTCGATGTTGAATTCTATGCTCCCACTAAAAAGATTTAATTTTTGTATTTTTTTTTCCATTTTTTTTACCTCTTTAAAAAATTTTCAACGTCCGAATCGCTTCAGCAGATTCCTTCCACATCCTGATAATCTAGTTCTTCGGTGAGGAAATCATCTTCATTCGGCGATAATATTTTCCACGTTATATTACTTTAATTTTTCTTTAAATTACTTCATATTTCTTTATATTCTTTAGATTTCAATAACATAGCGATTGCGCCACAGGTGAATATTCTTTGAAAAATACTTTCGCATATTCTTCGATTAATTTGATTTTTTGATTATTTGATCACTTCCATTTTCTTTATATACAAATTGCCGTAAATGCTATTTCGATGATATTCATTGGGGATTTTTTTTGTAGTATTTGTGTTATAAAGTATAAAAGCAGTATCCTGATACGTATCGAATGTATAGATATCCTTATTTCAAACATTCCTTCTGAAATAAAATATCGTCTATACAAGGTTTCTAACACACATGTCAAATATGGATGGCTTCTCCTAGACGATTTCAACAATGATGCAGTAGATTAACCTACTGAACGATTCTTGTATTTCGGTAGCTGTGCAAGTGAAGTTTATTTTAGTTGCCCACAAGAAGGGAGGGAAGGGTTGGGGGGCTAATTTGGATTGGTTGGAGAACGAATAAATGTTCAGTCGTTGTTTTTCCTTCCCAATGGCCATTGTTCTCTGAGGAGACGATTTCTTGCACTAATCGATAGCAAAATGTGTTTTCATCAGCAAAGAAATATGCTAAGCTTAAACGTCAGAAATTTGAGCACATTTTTGGCTAAATGCCCAATATTTGCGTTAAAAAAAACTTTGTTGAGCATTTTCTGAGATTTATTATCGCTTGAAATGCTAATAAACATTAATTGTTGTGATTTCCATTTCCAATATTCATAGAAATATTCATTTGTTGATGTATCTTGTTTATTTTATTCGATTGAAATAGTGCTATTGAATGATTAAAATCAAGCGGAAATTCACGCTTTTGGAATCACTAAATGAAACGTGAATTCGAATGTTTTTATGTTGATTCTGCTAGCAAATGATTCACGTTTGCTTTTCACGTTCACGTAATTCATGTGAATTGATTATGCAAATTTATTTGCTAGCAGGTGACCATATTAGCATGCGAATTCGCCAACAAATTTGCCCACGAATTCGCCAACGAATTCGCCAATGAATTCGCCAATGAATTCGCCAATGAATTCACCAAATGAAATGATGATATTGACATAAGGCAGTGCTTATATCCGCCCATTATTGATGGAGTTGTTCTGTTTTTGCTTGCTCGCGTCTGCTTGCAAGTTATTATATGCTAGTGATGGCATTTAAGTGGTTGGATTCCTCGATTCATTGCCGCATCGACCAAATTCACATGCCTCTTGTGCAGTGTTAGCATCGTTTTGTGATGCGTGAAGGGGTATAATTCAACGGTTTTAATTAACTCAACGGTATAATTTGCAAAGTTTTTATTCCAATCATCTACTTGCCCATTAGGGAAGCTGTTAATAAGGATATGAGATAGCGTTATCAATTTATTAACTTTCTTGACTTGCTGTCTTGATATAAACGAACCGCTTTTTGATGAAATGATTAATAAATTCTATGAGGTGATATGCCAAAATATAGTGATAGCTCCATTTTTCGAGTGCTTTTGCAAATTTATATTTGCAAAGTGTATTATGACAGCAATACGCGTATGCGCATGATTATGTGGGTACCTATATGGGCATCAATAAGTTTCAACTGTGTAGCCTTGAAACCACTTCTACTAAATAAGTGAATACGATCCACACTAATAAATTCTTCGAGGTGAGATGGTTATTTAGGTGGAAATGAAAGTGCTCTCTGAGATGGAGTAATGAGGGTTCTGAAAGGTGCAATGCATTAGGTTAAGGGCTTGTGACCGTCCCAAGCTCAAGTGTAAGGGGATCTTCACTAAAGACTGAAGCAATTCTTTGAAATCTAGGGTTGTAATAACAGTTCATACCTCATACCTTATACTATTCCTTCTGTCACATTAGGGCGTTATCACTGTTTTACACTCAAAGAAACTGGAATAAGAAGCATGCGTTTTGCATAGTAAACAATGAATTGCACTGCGATGTGAATGCACTGCACCAGAATTCCGGAAAAGGCACAATTGCAGGAAAAGCTTAAGAATCATTGGTCTGCAGCATAAAATTATTTACAAATTTTGATCTATCATTCCGGAAATGATGAGCGCATTAATCGAAAGATGCCAAAAATTTCCGTATATGAGGTCAGTTCAAATTTGCGGGACGATGGAAATGCGCGGGCTAGGTAATCTTATATAAAAGGTTCGTGTGGGTAGCTAGTTCGATTAAAATTCGTATGCGCTAACGAGCATACTTTATTGTTTGCCTTATTCACGCAAGCAGTTGATTTCACGAATGGAAATGCAAAATTGCGTGCCGTGCAATTCCCTCTGGCGTGCTTTCCCAAACATCATAGAATTATTCATATTCTCCGATGAAGTTGTATATGTAATACTTTCGACAGAAATGACAGCAATCCAATTTATGCGTTTTTACGAATTTGTGAATGATGTGATATGCATGCGCATATATGTACGTGCATCTCTCTTAGTCGAGTGGTTAGTCTGAGCTGTGATTGCTGAAGCTCGAGCTGTGATCGTTGTAGCTCGAGCTGCGAAACTTGAGTGGGATAATATCATTATGGCATGAGCTCTCGTGAGCTATTGATCTATCGATATATTTCATTGATCTATCAATGTCCAGAATTTGCAACCATTTGAAAAGATTAATAAATTTAATAAAGTTGTATCGATCGGATTTTCATTTTATACCAATCAGACACTATAAAAAACAATTCCTGCACTGAAGAATTGCAATCGGGTCATTTTACATATGAAGGATTAGTAATGTACTATATAGTAGTTTTGCTTGTAATTTCCGAAAAGATAATTGCAATATGAGAGCAAAGACGTTGCAAGTGTTTTGGTACGCTTCACTTTTTGTTGATATTCCTTTAGCAGTAGCAAATCATGAGTCAAACTATGCTAGGGAAATTGATTGATCAGAATTTATGTTCAACGACCACATAAAATTATTTTTTGCAAATTTTCTATGAGTTATATAGATATTTAAATGTCTAGTAGAAATTGCTTATGTGATTCTCTGCTTCTTTAGATTCGTTGCAATGAAAGATGACCTATGAAAGGCATTCGTTAGCTTGAAGGGCATTAGAAAGCTTCTATGCTTTTTTTTTGGAACATGAATGCACTCTTCTTGATCGATGCGCTTTCTCACTAATTAGGTGCAATTAAGCGCCGTTATTAAACGTTAAGAACTAAATTACAAAGCAGAAATGATAATCGAAACCGATGATTTTCATTCCTCTTAGCTCGAAGCTATAAGTTGCACAATTGCAACATTAAATAATAGTCATTTGCATAATAAAATGAGCACTTCAATTAAATACATGCGATACAATAATGTTGAATAATGTTTTCTTTACAAGTATTTAGTGAGTAATCCATTTTCAGAAATCGATATAATTGGCGTAATAAACGCTATACGATTTGCAGATTCATTGCGATTTCAACGTCCTAAGAAGTCAAATACATCCGAAGCATTGCATTTGACTTCATAAAGCCATAGATACTACTCATCGTAGATTGGATTCTGAATTCTTTAGTGGAAGCTTCTATTCTCGCCAAATATGATAATCAACGTATGTGCGTCGAGTGTATCCCATGATACATCATCACAATATGCACCGTCGCAGAATTATTATTTCACTGAAGACGAAAAAGTAGAGGAATCAACAAGCACGACGGATGCTTCTTCTCGTGATTCGATGAAGGAAACATCGAACGATACGTCAGCACCCGTTGTCGAATCAGTACCGACAAATACGCTGAAATATAAAAAAAAGAGTGTCCCCACAAAAATATTTAGGACTATAAGGAATTTGATGATTGATTCAGTCAAGAAGTAACCGAAAAACTAGGGTTGAATTTCTTGCCACTTTCATATGTCGCTCTTTCTGTTCAACATGAATATACTTTATCCTTACTACTTTTACTGCCTTTTCTTGAAGAGAGTTACCTGCTGTTTGTGACTGTCGGTATCATAGAGATTGCTATAAATTTCTATGGCGATCAGGGCAATTAATGAATATTTGAGCATCTATTTAGAGGATATTGAAAAGGAGATGATTTGAGTTTAGCTCAGCCTGGTTCTTTCTTCGAATCCGGAATACCCACAATATGAAAAAAACTTCTTTGAACGTACATTCCAGTCGAATGTACAATATTAAAAACACCAAGGTATTTAGTTCAGCCATAAGAAACACTGGCATTAATTCAGAGAACGAAAAGCAGTGAGGAGCTTATAGTCAGTCGAAAAAATCCACAGGAATGAAATCCAAAAATAACGGCAAAGAATTTGATCCCTGATTTTTTTTTCCTTCTCGTGATGATTGCTATTGCTATCACCTTACTATTCCAGTAAATTAAATCAGCCTATGTTCCTAGACATTCAAACATACTTGCATAACTTCATTGATTAGTGTGGTTGAGAGCGAAAATGTTTATGCCATTCTTTAATATTATTTTACACTAAAAATCAGTTTTTGAAATTCTGGAATGCAATAGTAAAGATTGGATTTTTCCAAAACTTTCAGTACTTAATTTTTTTTCATTTGTTTCACTTAATGAAGAATAAAATTGCCCAAAAATTTGCAATTTGTGAAATACAGCAATAAAAAAAATGAAGGGATGTAGCCTCTTTACGACTGCATCGGCTGTCACGTATTTCCCCGGATTGCTAGCCTCTTTGCGACTGTATCGGCTGTCACGTATTTCGCTGGATCTATACTTTGCTATCTGTTTGTTGAATTTCCCCACTGAGTGTACTATCATCGATAATATATCCACTGTTTGTGTTCAATTTGAATAAAAGTTTCCTTTCTATTTTACTAAATCTTTGCTGATGGGAATAAATGAATCAACATTTGCATTTATTAATTATCGCATTGTAACTGCTGAAAGCATTTCTATTGACGACTATGATTGAATAATTGAAGCCATTCAAAAATGGATTGAATATGAATAAATTGGATTGCAAACATTTATATCGACTATAAAATTGAAAGATATTATGCCGGCATAGGTTTAAGCAGTTAAGCAATAGATCCAATCAATCAATCATGTTGTGAGAGTGGATTTTTCCATAATGGAAATAATCACTGTTTCTGGGATGCGTAGCTTTGATGACTAGACCAAGGAGGATATTTACTGAAATCAAACAGTTCCTTTTATTAGTAGCATCGATGCACATTGTTGAAATAACATCAATGTTTAGGTTAATATTAAAATATAAGATACAATCACAACAATGTATTTAAATAGCAAAAAAAATTTGCAGTTTTGATTAACATATTATTTCTACGAAAGAGCAATATTTCCATTAAGATTCATTCAAATATTTAGAAATTAGCAATCATTCAAGTTAAGTTACGTATACGTGCAAACGAAATAATACCAAAGTGTATGCAACCAAGCGAAGGTGATTCATGCGATTCACATCGCATTTACCACACATTGCTTATTTGATAGCCGCAGTTAAGGTTTTCTCAGTACCATATACTCCGATTTGCGAGATATAAATCTCTATGTTGTGGGAGGGGGAAGGGGAGCTGGAGACGGATGCGGAGATGGGGAATGATGGGAAATGTCAACTGTAATGAATCTTCAAGTATCATTAATATTCACATTTTTCTTTGCATATTAAATAAAAACGCATTGTGCTATTTTTAATGGATTTTCTCATCATCTAAATCAACTACTTCAAATGTTTCATCATATGCAAATGTTATTTGAGGCAACAATTTTCACTTAGGCAAACTTTTGAAAGATGCTATTAGCGAAAGCTGGATGGCAAAATTTTAAAGCAATGCCCGTTTAATTTCGTTTTTATTCGATGATTTTCCGATAAATTGAAGAGAAAGTTTTTAATTTCCTTGTTGAATGGGAATTTTCCCCATTAACAATAGGGTTTTCTTCGAAAGGAAGATGAATACAATGATTTTTCTAGTGCTTATATGAATGAATTGCTTGCATCAATTCAGTTATTCAAGAGGAACTCTAATGATGTACTTCAATGACGAAAATTGCAACAATCGAAATTTTCTACTGTATAGAAATGCTCGGCTAATCGAAACATTAAGAATATAAAATATAGAAGTAGAGATGGGTATAGGCGACCTAAAGTTGATCAACGGATTACTGCATTCAGGTAATTTGATTCCCTTGCGTTGGGTGAAATAAGAGGAAAATGTCATTGTAAATTGAGTGAAAAGCATCTACAAACTAAATCGTTAAGAAAATAACTTAGTGCATTTTTGAAAGTTTCAATGTAAACCGAATTGAATTCGACTATTAACGCTCGAAAAAACTTTTAAAAAAACGTTTCTTGTTGATCCTTTGGTCGTCGTATTTTCACCTTCATCAACAACTGAGATTCATTTTTCAGTATCGAAGATACAAGAGGAAATTAGTTTTTCCAAAAAAAAAAACAAACCATTCTGGCTCAAAAATCACTGATTCATGAATATTTTTTTTTCCATTAAAGGCATATTTCGTACCTATCTCTAGTTGGTGCATAAGTGAAAGTAAAAGAGTGCAGATTTCTATGGAAATAGGTATTTTCTTTGTATTTGGTGACCACAAATGCGCATTGCAATGAAACGGCGAATTCGCTTAGAACCGAACGCTGTAAGAAATGTTGCGCAAACGACGAGCAATTGAAGAACGCAAGATCACCTTGCGAAAACTGGTCGACAACGTGATGTGAAAGGATCGGATTTCATATCCATAAGGCAAGGGAACTCTGCTCTTTGAATAGGTCATAATTTTGATGCTAGTGGTATACAGAAAGGTCAGCGAATAGATAATTGAAGACCGTAATATTTAAGAAATGAGGGCGGAATAAAGGATTCGAGTGAATCTCCCGACCTAAAGAGGGGCTAGTATTATATCAACGTAAATTTATTGGCCACAAAAGAAAAAAATGCGAAAAATTTGAGCAAATTCTGTCAAGATTTGATGAACGAAGGATATAAATTTTGATGATATTATGAAATAGCCGGGTCGTATTCCCTTCGTTCTGTTTTTCTCACATTTTCATCCAGTCTACTGTATATCTATTATTATTGGAGCAATTAACGAATTCTGTTTTTTCACTTAAGGTAATCCTTGGGTAATTCTGAGGTTTGGGTAATTCTGAGATAGCCGTTGGTCATTTTGGAGCCGATTCTCGTTCTCCTTGAACTCTTGCTGATCAGCACAACTCACAACTTCCGGAACTAATCCTTTTATTATGACTTAAAGACACATTTACCTAGTCATGATACGAAATAAAGTCAAGATCTTCATTGCATTTGCATGAATCGTTTTTAAGAGATCTTTTAAACACGATTATTTCTCACAGTTTATTCGCAAGAGGAATTTCTTTCCGGAACAACTCAAGTAATTTTCTACGCTTAAATAAACTGCGACATGAAGGTGTACATCTTCACATTGCTTTTATGTCCGTATTCTCTATTACCTATATCGGTTGATTGTAGAAATGTTCTCTGAAGGCTATTCATTATGATGTTGATGGAGAATATTATCAAATCGTCACATTAGTGAATGTGATCGGCCGATTGTCAAGGTTGCTGAAGCGGCGTATCGGATTGCGTAATAAAGGTGCCAACCGGTAAGACGATTTGGTTCTAGTTTGTGGGTGGTGCTGGTATACCTAATCGTCCTCTACCTTCTTAATGACAGCTATCCTCTGTCGCATCCAAAGTCGCGTGTTCGTTTTTCAACTCTCCCAATTGTCATCGTCAATATCTTCTGTAATTATTACTACTTCTACGCAGTTTTTCTTGAATCGTTCGTAAATATGCATATTGGAAACGAACAGCTCCACCACTTCTATACTCTTCTCATCTGCTCATTGTTATTCGCTGAATGCATTGGCATACCTACCACAGGTAATTCTCAATCAACATATGATGCATACCTTAGATCTTAAATTTTATATATTATTCATCGATTTTTGCAGATTGCTATTGAAAACGCTTATTATTTATCGTTGTGTCTGTGTGTTTGTTTGTTCATAGCTTCAACGTTAGAACAAAGGATCCTAGAGCTAAGAAAATTGGTGACTATATAATGTATAATATGGCCTCATCCATATTTTCCACAATATTCCATCAACTTCGAAAAGAGTTATAAAAGATTAAATGTGCAAAAATTTGAATACATTTAATACTTATGTGATTTTCTTATTACATCGCTTAAGTCACAAATTAAAAAAAAATTTTTTTCTTAGAAGTTTCTTGCAGTTGGTCAGTTGAGGAAAAATATCTAATAGGGAAATGACTAAGATTTTTATTTGGAGATGTATTAAGCTTGTGAAAGCAAGTTTGAGATGCATTGGCATAGGTGGTATCGAATGTAAGATTGAGAACAGGCGTTTTGTTGAGGGCAAGCTTCTATTTAGAGGAGCTCATAATGGTTTCCAACATGATGACACAAGGTTGCATTGAGGGAAGGCGTGTGGGAAATCTGTAGAACCTCTCAGGGCTGAAATTAACCTGAAGTTAGACGACACATGGGCCAACTTGCAGTTATTCATCGCAGTTGCAGGTCTTTGTTCTCATTTCTTTTCTCATGCCTTTCGCAATTGTTCTTGCAGACGTTTGTTTTGCATGAGTTTTCCTTTCGTATTTTGTTCGTTGTGAAGAGGAAGTTAGAATGAAAGGGTTTATTTGCCATAAGGCATGGCCGTAAGCAAAAACTTTCTAACCCACTGCAATTGAGAGCTGAACTGAATTTATTCAATTCTTGTAAAGTCATTCTGCTAATAAAACATAACTGCGTTGTGATTAACGCAACACACAACCTATTATGGAAAGTAATATAACCAAATTTGTTTGCAGGAGGCAGCTCAGTGGGTACTTTCATTCATCTGACTGATCGGCGGGTCGGTGCTATCACTAAATCGAGTGTTAAAAAATCTAACGCTAGCACCACTCCAACAACGTCAATATGTTTGCTAAGTAAAGAGAGTGGAACATGCAACGATAAAGGCAAGTGAATCTATTACAAACTCCTAACCTAATCACCCTGTTTTCAATACAGGTTATTGGGATTCATAAAAATTCAATTTTTGATCTTGAAAAGAACATTCGCAATACTGTTACGTGATTTGTAGTCATTATTTGTACAAGTCCCGAAGCTGCTTTCATTATCCGCTAAGTTCCATAAGTTCTGAACAAATTTGCATATTTCATAAAGCAATTGTTAAGATTTTCCAGGCGTTTTGGACTTTTGAACTTGCTTTTTTTGGGTACGAATCTAAAAAAAGTTTATATCATGTTTCCTTTGGATTCTATGTTCTCAGTGGTTTGGAATTCATAGTTTGTCAAATATACTGAATGCTTGGTTATTCAATTTTGAGTAGTTTAATGAGTGGATGCTTTAATTATTGGGAATCTCTGGATACGTTCAATACGTTTAATGCCAAGTGAAGAACCAATGTGTCATGAAATCATGAGTGTTTCCGTTATATTTGAGATGCATTATTGGAAAAGATTAATAACGCTTTAAAAAGTGATTCTTAAATCGAAGATGTAGACGTCGCGGTTCTTTATATTTACAGGTGAACTTTATTTAAAAAGTCAAAGCATAGGATAACGCCTCGTTATCTTTTTTTTTTTGTAATTTTTGGTAGAATTACTTCAGCTTCATATTATAAAATAGCAGCATTATTTAGCTTTAAGCGATACAAAGAGCTTCAAGTTCTATTGATGTCTATGAGAAGGAGCAAATTGCTTCGATAAAAAGTATTACTGTATATCTTAAGAGGAACAAATAAATTTTGCAGTGCAGCATTTCTATTTCAACGCTATAATCGGTGTTTGTGTTGGTTTTATCTATACAGGATGTGATGGTAATGAAAATCGCTTCAAAACAAGAGAAGAATGCGAGCAACGATGCATGAGTGGTTATTATGCTTTTTTTGATATTTCTTTCTATTAGATTACCCTATTCAAATCTATAGAGTTCTTAATGTGAATGAGATTTTATAAGATGGTAGATTAATCCAATCGGAATATACAAATTTCAAATAACGCAAGTGAATCGTATCTGAAATCTGAACACTTTTTTATGCACTTTTATGAGTGATGTATTGTTAGAATTTTTCGCAATATATGTTCCTTTTTTCTAAGGATCGCGTTAAAAAGCTAATTGCCAACGAATTTTAGTAACTAAAAATGAATATTCGATCATTAGAATATCAAATTGTGTCCCATGTAAACAGTAATATGTAGTATAGGATTAAAAAGTTCATCATGTGCAAATGGTTATTCAATTTCGCACGTGCCAACGAACCTCGATGAGAGGTTGAATTGCTCCAATCGGCGATGTGATGATGGCTTTATTTGTGTAACCGACGAGAGATCGATCAGTCAATGCTGCAATCAAACTATCGAACGTTCGCATTATTCATTATTTGATTACCGGATTGTTCAATAGAAAATTTTGCATGAAATTTCCTGAATAGCTCTATATGAGAATATTGCGCTTAGATGTTTTTCTAGCTAGCTTATTGTAGTAGTCACTGACGTTTTCGGACTGCAAATTGTGCCCAATCAAATATTTATTATTCAAAGTTGAGAATTGTTTTGTTTTCAGTGATTTGCTTATGCATTTTAGTTAAGCAAATCATTTACAACATTTTGACTAAACTTATGTAAGTTAATTTATTCACGTGCTATGCATCAACTAATGAGGCAATTTCTATCATTACGAAAACTATCGATGAAACGAAAAAATTTCAACGCTAAACAAGTAGGAAGTTTTACACATTCATTTGCAATCGATCAAATATGAAAGATATGAAATAACAATAATGAATTCTATATGATGACATTTTAGAAAAGTTATTTAAAGCAATGAAATTAATACTATCAAGGAAGATTGTCTATAGTTTTGCTTTTACTATAAGTGAAATAATTTAGAATCATATGCGGCGGCACGATCATCATTTTGTATCCATGATCAACGTTCATTACGATCGGTAATGATCCACTTAGAAGTACTGTTTGCAAGAGATTGCGATGATTTATTATGCACTAATGGTTTTGAGTGTATTCAAATCAACACACTCTTCGCTAAGTGCTGTCAACGTGAGTGTTATCCGAATTAATTCCGTGAATTCGTTTATTCAACGCTTGAGTTGATCGTCTAAATACACATCTGCCACAAAAAAAACTATCTAGATAATAGAAGAAAATATTTTGAGACGTAAAATAGGATAAGTGTTCATGCTTCGAAACGCTTTCAAATCTTCAGATCAAGTTTATGGAGTTTTTAAGATGAATGAAAGCTTGCAAATGTAACAGATGAATAGCAAAACATCCAGAACGTTGAACAATAATATAAAATATGCTAAATTAAATCGAAAAATTGAAAGCTAAATTGAATACACAAGCACTCTTCAGGAAGTTGCGTCCTGTCTTCCATATAGACTGAGATAAGAGCCTGCATTTTTAAAACATTAAATAAACACCTTTTAAGGTGTTATCCTACTCATAGTGGAAAGCTGGAACATGCACAGTTGGCAATGATGTTGAATCATTCGACTTTCTTTAGCTTCATTTGCACAAATTTTGAGGGGATCTGTGAATATTTTTGTTCGAATGATGCTCAAGCGCTTCCTTACTGTGGAAGGTGTTTCCTTACTGTAGAAGCTGCGAGAAGGCTGTGTAAAAGGTTTATGCAATAGATCTTAGTAAGATATTTAACCCCTTTGGACTGTGTTTGCCCAGATATGGAGGAGCCGTGACGGAGACACGTAAGTGTTCTGAAGGTCGTTCTTCAATATTACAGCGCATAAATTCTAGGTAAACTTGCAGTGGCATAGAAACTTGACTGTGCAGATGCAAAGGTGGCTTCGAGTAGAATTGCCGTCTAAACCTGCATTCTACTAAAGTTTGAAGAATTATCTGAAGTCTCTTCTCGGAGTATGTCGTTCGAGTAATTGGAGGGGAGAGAAGGACTTATGAGGTTCGCGAGTTTTATACTTCGAAAGGGATCGATGGAGCTAAATTGTGCACTAGTTGAAAGATAAATCGAGAGATGATTAGAAACCATTCGTTCCAAAGGGCTTACACCAGTCAGCGATGTCTCCTTTCCCAAAATTCTAAAACTTTCCCGGAGTCGTTTCCGAAGGTTTCACGTTTTTGCACTGTTTTACTCGGATTTTTTTTAATGGAAATATCAAACATTACAAGGGTCTTGTGGGATTTCTGGGATGGCTTTGTCGCGCTCCCTTTGTTCCCGCTGCAGATATTGCATCGAATTATTTTCATTGATTTACCGAGTTATTGCTATACATTCTGCAATAAATCTGCCTTTATTTCAAATTTCCTTAGACTAAACAAAACTTCATGAATGAAATGAATAGATCTATTAGCAATGTGAATAGCAACGTGCAAGGTCCACGACCAGATGATATTCAGGTGATCACATAGGCCAAATGCCATCTGCAAAACCACCACTGATAATCGCAAAAGAAAAACGCGTGAGAAGCAACCCCATCTCAAGAGAACAGGTTTCATTTCATTTTAATAGAATGTATACACTTCTCTAAATCAGCATTCAGATGGAGCATTCCAATTACTTCTCCACATCGGTGATATCAGCTGCAATTTTATAGGCCAGTCACAGAATACCTTACTCCCCTGTCCATCGCTTTATAGGGAGACATTCTCCATCCGTAGCCCTCCCTCTCTTCCCTTCCCTTCCCCCTTCTTGTTGTCAAGATGACCTCCCGTTTCACAATATCCCATTTATTATACTTTCCTTCCCCTGTTACAAAATTAAGGCGTGGATAAATTGTGAGCAGACAGCGAAACTTGTTAGTAACTCATCGTAGCGAACATTTTTCAGTTGTTTCACAGTTTCAAAACACATGTGGAAGAATTTACATTTGCCACAGTGGACTTTATACCAATGAAAAGTCCCGATCTTGCCTTGGGAAGAGGGGGAAGAGGAAAGGGAGAGGAGGGGGATATTGATGGTAATAAGAACCTATCGTTTCTCCTGTCGATGCCGAGAGAGAATGAAGGGCGCATCTCTACTCTCAGCCGTCAAATTCTCCATAGCAGTATGTGAAAGGTCTCCTGGAATATACATAAGTATATATGTATATATATATATTTATATCATATTACCTTTATGAGTTTTCCTTTCTGTTCCCATAATTTGAAATGTTGATGGTTTCGCATACTTACCAATATTAATGCTCGGTGTTGTACATGGTCATCGTGGTATTGAAAACGACAAGCAAATTAGATCTGATTTGTGATGTATGGAACGTTTTGATTTGCAGATTAAACGGCAAAGCTCTTGGATTGGAAATAAGAATTTCAAATCACCTTGTGCAATGCCGAAACACGAAGGAAATTGTAGTGGCGATTACGATAGTGAGTTTCATATGATATGAATAAGAAGACAAAGAAAGAAAAAGAATTATGTTCAACCGAATTTGTGGGGAAGCAAGGTGATAGGAATGGGAATGTGAATTGCCCAAAATTTACGATGGTGAATTGAAAAATTAAAAGTTTAGCAACAAAAATCATTCTTAGCAGCATCCGCATATATAATAAGAACTTCAGAATTGTGTATAATAACAGAATATATAATAACAGAATATGTAATAAGCAGCACATATATTGCCACTTTATATGTTTAAGATACAGAACTTCATAATTGCAGCATAAACTAATTTTTTTTTTCCAGTGCGAATCCCAGAAATTCATCAACGATTACCATATCGTAAAGTAGGACGGCCTTTGTTGCGCTAAGAAAATGCTTCGATGTTCCTGAGCTCTTAATGATGGCAAGAGCGCGTTCACCTTATATGAACTAAATTATTTGTGAAAAAGGGTTATATTCAAGGTATTTCATTAGCTATTTTAGAAAGTATGAGTGTTGCATCACTAAACTAATGAAAATCTAACCGTGTGAATAAGGCGTAATCAAAACTTATTAGGGCACTAAGCAAAACAGCACAAAATTCAAGTTATTGGATGCAATAAAGTTTTGAATGAGATCGCCGAATCGATGAATCATCATAGTAGACTAATCAACAAGACCATAATCAGCCTATCACCAGATTATCAAACACCCTTTTCAGTTGTGTTTAAGTAGCTAATTCTTCAATAAAGTGTTTTAAGGAATGGCACAATTTTTCTTCTATGACCCAGATTGGCAATCATGCTTTGCATTCAAATATACCGGTTGTGGTGGCAACGCAAACAGATTCATCACGATAGATGATTGTGAGTCGAAATGTCTCTACGGTATGTTTATTCATGTAATTAAGTTTGTCTCCGAGCGGCATCTTCTTAAGATGTAAAGGATTCTGGTGGAGATATAATTGAAGGAGATAATAGGGATGAGAGTAAAAAATTCTCTGAAAGAATTCATCAATAGTAAATTGAAAGAAAACTATTGTTTTTTTTGGAACACATTGATGTGATTATATCTACTTGATAATGTGGTGGTGATATTTCAGCAGACGGTAGTGTATGCAAAGGTCCTCTACCATCTGTGGAACCAACCACGCAAAATCCACCTTGTGCGGATGACCTTTGCCCAGTAGGGTATACGTGCTCATACGGTTTCGGTTATATGGAATGCTGCAATTCCACAATACAACGTAAATTTTTTAATTTGTTGCTTTGGAAAAGGCGAGTAAAGAACAATTATGAGATGCACCCCCACAGATGTATCACGTTAAAGGCAGTGTGTAGTGGGCAAACAATGATGTATTAGAAGACGACGCCAGCTTTTGGTTTGAAGAGATGATTCTATACAATTGCCCAGGACTAGGAAAATCTTTAGAATTTTCCATATAGATAAGGATGCTTTGGAAATAAAGCACATATTGCGCTTTAATAAAGCACAACTGTAAAAGAGAAATGCTGAAAATAGCTCTGAAGATAAAGAGCTATGGCATTTGGTGATTGATTTTATTCTGATGTCATCGTGTTCGATTGAGCATATCATGTTAAATGGCAGTGGTAAAAAAAATTTGGATTTTCGACACAACTCACGCCTTATTTTAGAGTTGCCCCAAATATTTGGAACAATTAGGCTGTCGGCTTTTTTGTACCGTGAGATCTGGATGGATTTTATGGACGCAATAGTAATATTAGTGCGGCAGGTATCGCTCATGTTAGAAGGAATTTATAAAGGCTGAGCTCACTCCTGTTTCCCATTTTATGAGGAAGTCTTGGTTCAGTAAGGAATCCGTCGCAAAGGTAACCCATTGATGCAGCTAAGGTTTCTTAAAAAAAAACCTCAATAAAAGCAAGTGTTCTTTGAAATACTTCAAGACTATGTCAACGAGGCGTATTCATCGACATGCCCCGATGGTTCACTTGCTGGTGGTATAAATGAGGACTATTTCATGGCCACCTTCGCAAAGAATTGTTCAGATCTCCTCTGCGATGCCCCGCAACGATGTATACAGGTGAAATCGATCATAATGTGAAAAAAAATTGCAAATCCCTTACTATTTCTTTGGTACGGATGTTTTAAGTCGAGGTAAGTAAACTTGATATGCAGAAGTATAACGTTAAGTGGAGGAAGGGAGACATATCACGGCGAGGAGCTGCAGCCCACAAAAATAGTTATAACCCTCCCCTTTTCCGTGAAATAGTGAATCTTTTCGAACTTTTTCATTAGATACCTAGGGGAAACCAACCTTAGTTGAAATTTCAAAAGCTATATTCTCACTAAGTGTCGTATTTTAGCAGCTTCCCTCCTGATCCTTCCTCCCTGGCCGACTGTAGGGGAGGGGGGTTTGCTCGTGGGATTCGCATGATGATTCGTAAATCTGTGTACTGCGGGGACCCCACGACGGGTGTCCCGCGTCCAAAAAATACTAGAGATTTGCTGGCAACGAGCCGTCGCCTTAAGCAGGGACTTTCATGCTCCCATGAGGCCACTATGAGTTCAATCATTTCTCTGACGGGCGTTTCTTCATTGAGTCACAGATTGTGCCTTCGTAAGCTGAAAGAAATTCTTCACTGAGGCACAGAACAGGAGAAAACTGCTTAAGGCAATATGTTGCGACGAGAAACATCGAAGAGAAACGTAGTGCTTAGGTGTTGTTAGAGAAGGAACCGTTATAGCCAAAGATTATATCCTTATGTAATGGATACAATGAAAAAGCATTACGGAAACCGCGACACGCTGCAGTTGAATGGGCTCAACGAAAACGTTGGACTTAGAAAAAACCAAGTTGTGCCCGGCTTGAACAGTCAGATAGAACTGATTGGTTTCCTTTTCGCAGATTTTTTCACTGTTACTGCCTATTATAACTTTCGGAATGATGGTGGAGCTTCCTGACACTAGAAGAAGACTGCAACTAAATTTAGGTTGGAAGAATTTCGATCCGTTTGGGCGGAAGTTAAAATCACTGAATTAATATATCAATTGTTCCACACTTAAGGTGTCACCATATTTCGCGAAATGCTGTGGGCTTGCTCCGATTCCTCCACAACCATATATACCACCAACAATTGAAAATGGCCATAGAAGCCATGGTTCGCCTTTGGATGCATCACCTGGAACACTCGACGAAAACGGTATTGAATCAAATACTGGAATGTTGGATAGCAATGCAGGTAGCATGCCGTATGCTAAATAAGTAGCACGATATTGTTCTTTCAATGTTGCGCTTCTATAAAGCGATAGAGGCAGATTCAGGCAACAAACACACATCCTCTTTCGAAATGATAATCGTGAATGTGGAAGATTTTTTAAATCCTAGTCAAAGAAATTGTTCCTCGTTATCTTTATTACCGATATATCTAATCGGATAGTCGATTCGCTCCTTACTAAACATAAATCGACATAATATTTTACTGTCGAAAGCGCCATCACATCGGGTTTTCTAAAGTGCTTCGTTTGATACATAAGTTGAGTACTCCTGTTACACCGTTACTTCCTTTGCTATCTTTGTTCCATAAACAACCATTGTGCTTCGATAGTTATCATAGATTCACTTCGTGCATTTCATTTTCACATTCAGAACGAAAACATCTGAAATCCCTTTTTTCTTTCCATCATAGCCTTTATAAATTAGTAATAAATCAATGGGTTCTATTACATGTGATTAAACGTTGAAAAATTTTGATCCAGTTAGTCTGCTGGCTAAGTTCTCAAGTAAAAGACATCATCCTATGTTATATTCTCGATTACCTAAATGCGTCTAATTTTTCGAGGCAAGAAGACGGCCTGGGTTAGCGTTTGGAAATCCTGCCGCATGAATTTTAGGAGCTATTTTAAGTTGTCCTAACGCTCTGTTCTCTATACTCTTCATTGGCCTATTTATATGGGCGAATTTCGGCAAACAACAAAGTAACTTGAATTATTTCACAAATTCCGTTCTGGATCGATCGGCCTTACTAATGGGTTCCACTATCTGGTACTTCAATGGTGGTAACACCTGTTTTTTCCTGAATATTTGTTAACTTGTAACTATGCATCCGCATCACTTTAAGTTCTTATATTTTGTCTTTAAATGCACCTCATTCCCTATGTTCATAAGTAAAGCTTTGTTTGAAATGTTGCATGACTATTGGTTGCATGGATGTTTTTATTTTTATTTCATTAGTGAGATAAACGTTTACTGTCATTGACTTAATCTTTTCTATTTGCTTAAGATATGCATATTTCTTTTTATAGTTTTCAAGTTTATTATGTTTCTATGGCATGCATATTTTCGTTCTTTATATTGCTTTAAAAAAAGCGTTTATTATATTTCCAAGCGAATAGAAAAGCATGCTGAAGGAGTTTACATGTTGTGCACTTTTATAATTCTTTTCTTTATAGCAGTCACCGTCAAAAAATGGAAACAAATACTGAAGTTTGTGAGAAAATAGGTTCTTTTCTTAAGCGATTGAACCTTGTTAATATGATCTTTATAAGAGCTTCGTTATTTGCACCCCTAAATTGAAGACCTAGCTACTTACAAAATGTATGCAAATCATTAAGCATACTTAATTAACATTCGAAGCTAATCAATTAACTTAAGCGATCGCATAGATGTTCATCACGTAGTATGATAATGGATATCGCATTCCATAATCTCAAGCATAGTGATTCTAGAATTGAGACTACTACATTGGTAAATAAGTATATATTGGTGTGACGTCGCCGTAATGCTCCTTATAAATTCACCTTTCTAGAAGCACATATGAAGATAGTATCCTCTTTTTTCATTCCTTACGATAGTGTAAAAATCGTCATTACTGAGGGAATTTCCCATGAGAGTAAACTAGCGAATTCCTCAAGATCTAGAGGTCTGTTTCAGGCATTTACTCTCATCGAGTACGAAAAAGGTTTCGAGAGAAGTAAAGAGATTCATTTTATGCTAGGCAATTCTGTGGTTGACATTTTCACATGCAGAAACCGTTCCCATTGAACAAATGATATAAGTTCCACTGTTTTTCGAAAACTTTCAGGTTAAAAGCGCTGAATGGAACTTTTAAGAAGAAATTGTTTCCACAGATAAACGAGGTGTCCCCCTTCGAAATCGTTGGGAACGCCCTTCTTTCACAAACCTTTAATCTCAAGCCTTAAGTGTAGGCAATACGCAACAAACAATGAGTCCATATTTGCAAGGCAAAGTTGTTGAATTAGTTTGGTACAGAATCGAATTGAGCGGAAGCCAGATATTCCCGTGGTGCCGTGCCAGTAAACCAAAATTGTTACCGGTGAGCTGTTGTCTGATGGCATGCCCTTATCTATAGCGAGAATATAAAGCAGCTTGTGTGGTAAGCAATAACACAAACATATACTTCAAAAGTATCGATGCTTTACGAGTTGGTAACATCCCGACTGCATCCATTGTTCTTGCAAGATCAGTACTACAATTTGCAGGAACATCTCGTTTGCCATTGCTGACGCCCAAAAATGATATTCGATCAAAGGTACGAAAATTACAACGAAAAAACTAATATCAAAAAACATTGAAGATCATGTCAGGAATGAGTAAGTGGGTGGAATTAACTGTTGTTTCAAACTTTCTGATATCATAGAAGGTCGAAAAAAAGCGTAGTATACTACTTTGTCTAGAATTTCAAAAAACCCATCGAATACAATAATGTGCTCATCATATCGTCACATTCAGGGCATTAGAACGATGATTCTATGTCTAACAATTTTTAATATTCTCTCCTTCCTCATATGCATATAGAGCGGCGATGCAAAACGATAAGCCAATTGAGTTGATTTTTCTTTGCTTCGGCACAATAAAATACAAGCTATATTGCATAAAGTCATGTCCGTGTGCATTCAGTCCCCCAGATGTTGCTTTAGCCTCAATTCGAAGCTCAGAGCTTTTAAAGCCTGCTCTCACATGGAGTGCTAAATTACTTCACCCCCCCC
>QEWY01001517.1:302718-388853 GCA_006503575.1 Baylisascaris schroederi | reverse complement strand
CGTTGGAGCTGTTGAAAAATCGATGTTTTATGTTTCTTAAAAAATTTACCAGAAGAGATGAATTGATATCGGAATGAATGCGGCAAATTTCAGAATGTTCTTCAACTGAGAAGCTAACTGTTACGTCTCTAAAAGGCTTTCCGTCATGGTATGGTGACATATGTTTAGAGTTAGTTTCGACTGCACCGTGAAAGAACACGTGTTATGAATAATGGCATACGAATTTCCAACAGATCGAAAAAACAAAAACAATAACAACTCTATATTTATTCATTAAAGAGTGATTTTCTGACATTTGCAAGGTCATTTCAATTTTTTCACTTTATTTCTCAATGAGAATAGCACCATTTTTTTTCTAATTTCCTAGCAGCACAACGTTCACTCCGATCGCTCAATGCCATTTCCATTGCGTCGACACGTCCCGTCATTGAGATGCTGTCGTGTCTCTATGTCACATCTAACTCTTCACTCGTGCAGTACCTATCCATTGAGTGTATATCCCATCGCAGCACTACTTTTCACCTCTACTGTCATTATATATGCCATCGCAACTGTGTGTATGTGTGCGTATGTGTGTGTGCGTGTGTGTGTGTGTTTTTAAAACGTGAATGTTATGCCATTTATTAGTGGCTATCTTTCGAAGTATATGTTATACTAGTGATAGCAATTGATCTAATGTTCTCTCTACCTACTATTCAGCTACGAGTTATAGGAGGTCAATCAGAGAGTCATAGTCACGAGTAACTCGCGTGCGTAACAGTTAAACGATCACAAACATAACTTACATGAGCGGTGAATGTCTTTATTTGTGCATCGGTGCGATACAGCGTACTGTTCGTTACGCAGCACTTTCAATATTTGTACGACTCCTATATTCGATTTGTTTCTTGATGCCATCGAATTCCTCACATTCCTTTTCTACAATTATATTATATTTCAGAATACTGCTAATTTTATCGCATTTCGAATATGTTCGCTTTTTATCTTTTTTTCTCAATTCCCGTGGAGTGATTGACAAACTGGAAATGGAATCGATGTTATTTTATACTTAGTGGTATATTCTAAACCTCCAAAGTATTATAAAAAACCAAATATTTTAGCTAATCAAAGGATTTATGATCAACTGAGAACGCCCTACAACTTTAATATGAAGTTTGAAAAAAGAGAAGCTCAAGTAATAAGCGCAAATAAAAAGTATTTCCGCGTGACAAAAAAGAATTTCCCAAAAATGTTCTGAAGATTTTTTCTCGAAGTTTTGGGGCAAAAAAGCTGAGTCTATTCGCTCCCATATCTAAGTCTACCGTTTAAGGATCTTCCAGTAATTTTGCATCACTCATTGCATTAGTGCAGCTTATGCGCAATGCGAAGCTATCAATTCTGTCTTTGTCCTAGGAGCTAAAAACCGAATTTTTCAACAGAACTTTGCAACGAGAATGAGTTGTTTCCCATTTCTTAGGGCATCTTCATTTTCACTGTGAATCATTGCACTTTTTACTTATTTACTTTTTATTTTATTTTATTTTATTTTATTTTATTTTTATTTATTTATTTATTTATTTATTTATTTATTTTTGGAGATGGAGAGATGGTTTTCTTTTTTCAAAGGAGCAGAATGTTACCCAACGGAATTTGTCTTATTCTTTGTTCGACTTATCTTTTTAGGGCATCATTGCCTATTCGATGACGCATATGCATGAACTAACATTCTTTAAGGAGCACACATGGACAATCTGTTAACGACTTCTCAAAAAGCTTTAATAAGGTTCTATTTGCACACATTTCCTAATTTGCTCAGCAAAAATGCATTATGGTGATGCGGTGTCTGTGCATTTATAGTCGTTTTTGGCTGTCTGCCGTTGGATAGTTCTAACTCGAAAAGTGCTTGAGTTGAAGCTCTTAAATTTGACTTTCAAGCTCGAAAGAAGTTATAACATAAAAAAAGGTAACAATTTCTATGTATTTTAAACGTGTATGATTCCTAAACGCGGTTACACGCTCTGTTTGTTCACTTTATATATGAAGGGCTTTTTCCTCATAGTTTATTTCATTTCGTTTTTAATAACTAATGAAACCGTCTAGTCAGTTGACGGGAATATAAAAACGCATATCATGCCAATTTCTCCATAAAACTCCCACAGTCTTTTAATGTTGCTGTCGCACTAACTGAGGAAACCAAATAAATTTTATTGTAACCTTCCTCTTCTTTTTTTCCTTGAGACAATATCCTTTTTTAATTTTTCCGATATCATTTCTCTTATTGTATTTTAATTCTTTGAAGGACCGCAACAATATATATGACAATATTGCATCTATTTATACAATGTTCTTTATGTGCCCTCTATACAGCTTCGCATTACTAACGGATATTGAAGAGAGATTTTATTCTGTTGAATGCATCTTGCAGATTTGCCGACGTTTCGTTGATTACGAAGAGTGCTATCGTTTGGAACATTCGTTGAGTGCTAAAAGCTTATTTACATTCATTTTGTGTCCCTTGAGCGTGAGATGCCCTTCATAATATACCGATGGAAATTGGCTGCCATTCCCTCACCAAATGCTTCCTATGATATGATTCTTTGTTTCTTTATTTTCACTCTTTTGTTGGTGAAAGAATGAAGCGCTCAAAAATTAAATGGTTCATTTTCATTGGAATTGCTCAATATCAACAATAGGAAATTCTCATACCAAATTCGCTCCAGTGGCCTCTCTCTCCCTCTCTCTTTCCCTCTCTCTCCCTCTCTCTCCCTCTCTCCCTCCATCTCTCTCCCTTTCTCTATCCCTTTCTCTCCCCCTCTCTCTCTCTACATACATTTGCATATATATAACATGTATTTATACATATATTGATTAATGCACATTTTCTTTTACTACCGCCCGTAAATAATAAATTATTTCACTTCATATCGAAGGGCGCTTCTGTCTAAGAGATCATTCTATGTAACGAAAGTGTTTTTCCGATTTATTGCGATATTCATCGAATAACAAAACAATGACATTCATCACAATGTTTTTCTTCCTTAAAGGATTACGAGTAGAAACTGTTGATTTTTAGATGAATTCGTTATAGAAATTGGAGTAGTTTAATGTGACTTTGCACTAAGAATTATCGAATCGAGATACGATAGGATAGGACAATTTTCACAAATCACCACTTAATTTGAGCGAGAAATTTCGCGAAGAAAGCATTTCGTGCTAGAATTGACCACAATTATTTTTCATAAATCCGTTCGGTTTTGTTAGTATTAACTCCATGAGTTGAGAATTTAATATTTTTCCACATGAAAAAATTATAAGATGAGTATATACTAAATTGATTACTGGAGCCGTTTGATTCATAAATGCCTCCTATAAAATCTTCTCCTCCACTTTTCTCCTTAAAAATTTGCTGGAAACTTCGCTGTTCTAAGGGGAAATGAGACAACCACACGATAATCAGCGCTTAAAATGAATAGAACTTTCATGAAATGTGGATAAAAATTCATATAAAATGCAAATATTTTTCAGCGCTTTCGGTAGCTTCTCCAACAAAATTATCTAGAATGTTCATCATTTGCGATAAACAAAAATAAGGGCAATTTCTAGCAATTCTGATGCGCACAGTACAATTTGGTTGTCATAATTTCATTCATGTCTTGAGAGTCGGTAAGGCTACCGCTTCGGTAGCCCAGAACCAGCATAAGAACCGCCAGCATTGGTAGTAACCCATAGTTCCCGAACTTTGTAGGCCTCAGAATGTAGGCCAACATTTGCGGAATACATCTTCCGCTGCCCACTCTTTTCAGCTCATACGACTTCCCAGTATGCCACCGGGTCCTAACTTCATGGAGTAAGAAGTGATCTTTGGCATCTTCCCATTCAGCGAGCCTCAAATTCGAGCTAGTAATGTATACCCGACATTTCAATACATCGCGCTGCAAATTGCGGTCAAAAATACTTTTCGGTACGTTGGAAAGGCACTTTGATTATGGGTGAAATGTCACATGATATTCAGTGAGGATGCGAGGGGTATTTCCTACAAGTTGAGAGCATTTCTCAACATTTATAAGGATTCATTGGAAATCTTCTACTTCCAACAGAAATCACCGATGCCTATTACCATAGCAACCGAGGAATCATGGATGACTATTATCATAGCGAACTTGAAAGACTCCTAGATTGCAGTAATTTGCGCTTTCTCTCTCATAGGTACAATTATGGATTTAATGGGCGGTATACCTACAAGATGGCGATACTGCAATAATTACATGTGTTCGAATACAAAATATGTAAGTGTGCCAACATTTAGAAATCTTTATGCATTTAAGATATATTTATGTTTGTTTTGTTGTTCCGGCTAGTATATCACGTTATTTATATTTGACGAGTTCATACTGACTCTAGGCGACTCTATTTATCTCGATGCAATTTGTGCTACTTAAAAATCACTTAATGATTGAAATCTAGGGCCATTCCTTAAGCCATACTTCCTAACTGATGATACATCTTTAACTTTGCTGACGCTAAACATCCTTCCATTTAAAATCTCTAAAGAATGATAATCATTGTCATTTTCATAAGAGAAATTGGTTAACGTGCATTCCTCCATATTGTGATTTTATTTTACGATTGAAAAACAGCTGATAGGTTCTAACGAAATGCGATGTTTACGAATTGTTTGTAGCATTAAAAATATTTAATACCCTGTCGACTTTGCACTTCATGTTTGAATTTTTTCTATGGTGCATCATCAATATCAAGGAATGTCGTTTAGTTAGAATTCTTGTTTATAGAAAAAAAATTGTTTATGAATCGATCAAATTGAAGCGTAAAAAAAATTGTTTATGAATCGATCAAATTGAAGCGGATTTTGTACTTTTCAAGTGTTTCGGATCATATTAGTTTGAAAGCTTAAGCTGAGTTTCTCAAAGTTTATTTTATATGTGGATAAAGCAGCAGATGCTTAGAAAAATGGGAGAAGCTACTTCTCCCATTAGAAAAAAAGAGAAGCTAATCGCTGTTGCAGATCTTTGAGTCAATTTCCGAAATGATACGAAGAGGGATTGAAGAGTGTCATTCCTTCAACCTTCAAACTTTTAAGCACTGAATTCACCATATGTGTGAACAAAAATATATTCGTTTTTAAGACCGTTCGTCCGGGCTATTCTTAGGCTATTTCCTGTACCACCATAACAAATGACGTTTGTTGGGTTGTTCTAAGACGTGGGAGGCGTTTTCTTTTCAAGGATTGTGTTCTTAGACGAGCTTCAAACCTCTTAAGCAAGGGAAATAGAGGAGATGGTGAAGAGGAGGAGTGAGAAACAACATTTTAATGATCATTACATTTTCCCAACGAACCAATAAATCACCGCATTCATATGAAGATGAATTTGAAGATGCGACAGCTATGTGTTTTTCTCTCGGGAATATTATTTATTGTTGCAGTGGAAAATTCATCGCGGCGATAGAGCACAAGTTTTTTCTCTCGAAATGACCATGCGATAAGGAAGTGATTGCCACCGATGAGTTGCACTCTTCATCACGAACCCACAAATTTCCTTGAGAATTGATCGACGTTGTACAACCGTTACTTTCACTTTTTCATGGTCAATGAAAACAATGTCCGTGAGCGCGTCAGAATCCATCACTTTCCCCTTGCTCAGTTGCTGCACAATTGAACGACCTTGAAGGCCCTTATTGTTTCCACATGTCATGAAATAATCATTTTCATTAGTTCTTGGCAAAATTAAAGACTTGATTTAATGGAAGATATTAAGTATGCATCGGTACACCATACAATTCCAACATCAGTTTTCATGTGATTGTTGGCATTACATGCTCACATAGGCGCATATTGCAAGTGAAAGGACCATAGCAAGCATAATTGACAGTGAAAGCATTCGCAGCACCTCAGAGATATAGCGTTTGCCCAGCAGGCAGTCTCTGCTTCGTATCAATCTGTGGATATTATTTTCATCGGTTAGTAGTCAAAAAGTGGTTTTAATCTCAGCCGAAGCTAATCTAAAAAAGATTGCTTCAAGAGCTATTTCTTCGCCTAACTGTTCGAACTGCAAAATCTAATCGCCTGATGCTCTCCATACAGAATCCCACGTAGTCAAGTGATACTGAAGAGCAAGAAGGATGATAATCAACGAGTGACGCTATAACAAACAACAATCTCTATGTTAGATGATCGAATCTTGCCTCATGAATTGCAGTACTGTAAAAATCCATGAAACCTCTAAATTCATCTCGCCTACACATGCAGCCATTGGGACGATACAAATCCTTTCGAATTCTTCGCATTGTTTTCCGCTGAAGAGAAAATTCGTCTCGTTCCACCCTGCAAGCTAGTCTCCCTGCAAATAAACAGAGATCTCGTTGGGCTAGAACTTTGCTAGTTTGTTGCAAAGGAAAACTAGCAATTTAGCGTTATGTTACTGCATTCCGTGCTATTACATAATTGCAAAAAGCGCATTTTGTGCAGCACTGCTAGCCTTCTCGCTCAGTTGTTCCATGCATTAATTTACTTTGCTTTTTGTTTTGCGTAAAGCATTCAAACGATGCTCATTTTATCCGCTTTCGTAAATTTACATGTGTCTGTCTATCTATCTATTCCACATTTTCAACCGAGCAGTAATTGAAGCTTGAGCTGTGGAATTTGCTCTTGTAAATCATGGAATGTTATACCATGCAAAATTTTAGTTTGCATCTTCAGGTCTGAAGGAATTAAGTGCAACTAAGCATACCAAAAATTGCCCGCACTTTGGAAACGCCCATTTTTCATTTTGCTGCAGTCAACTCTTAAAGAAGCAAATTTTTCATGGAGGATTTGTGTCGACTATCTGCTAGATGAGTTTTGCTGAATTTCGTTATGGCCAGCACCAGTGCATCGAATTCTGCACAACATCGGTCTCCCTTAGATCGTCTATTAGAGTCAATTGCAGTTCATGAGCCATGCACTTCAATGTTATTTGTGAATCACATATCACTCGTCGTTGTTTCGTCAGTCTTTTCGATACCGACTATTTCATTCTCATCGTGTTCAAACGTATCACCATCTGATCTGATAGAATTGCTGTCATCTGCACCGCTGACAAGGGTCGTGATCGCTTTTCATGGCACACCACCTTTGCCTCTAATTAAGTTATCTCCTTCGGTAATCCGCTCGATGCCCGCCTGTTCTGTTCAAGATTTTCGGATAAGGTTAAGTTTTTTTTATTGCGCATTGTGATATCCGGCTGACTCGTTTAAACCGAAAATCGTCTCTATAGGATTGATAAAATCGTCTCTAAAGATTTGATTTCTATAGTAAATCGAAGCAAAGAGTCTTGATAATTTGATAGAGTCGAGAAATCTTCACAGTTGACCGTTAATACAATAAAAAGAATTCTTCACACATCTTCTGCTCTTATTGTCAACAATGATCGAGACTTTCACGTTTGCCACGATCTTCTTCTTGATGTTTCTTAAGGGCTCTTCTAAAAGAAGGCAAGAGAGTCTCTTCGAAGATTTTAGAAAACAAATCGCAGATTCAGCACTCCTAAACACTTGAGGTACTCATAGATGAGCAAGAAATGCATAATTCCGATAGAGGTAGCAACTTTTGAAAAGCACGTATGCAGCGTTTGTTTTCCGCATAATCGTGTGCTGTTTTAGCAGGCTTTGCCCATGATTTTTGAAGCGTTGTTGGCGATGCATATTGCTCAATCGGGCGTCTTAAACAGCTGAGTGCTTCCGCCGATTCTGCATACTCACTTTCATGTTGACTTTTCAAGTGTTCCGATCTGCTAGTTCATGCCCCTTCAATTTCCTATAATTGGAAACTTCTTGCATCGCTTCTTAAAACTGCCATACTAGGTTCCACAAAATGCAATTCTTAACTCTTGCTGCATAGCTCATGTGTCGCTGTTTTCAGAAAATAGAACATGAATTACCTCTACGAAAGTAGAAAAGAGAAAAAAATATTTTCAAAAAATAGAAATTGGACGCCAATGCTATTCGTCACACTCCATCAAATACAATCACTTCTGTTTGTTTTTCGTGCTTGTGAAACTTCAAATGGTTTCATCTTCTGGAAGTTCCTAATAGAAGAGCCGTTGCTCAATACGAAACCTTGCAGAAAAATTGCTCCGGAAGGCCTTTGATGTTACTGAGAAGCAAAAGTGTCAATATAACGCCGCAGTTTCAAACAGATGATTTTCAAGCAAATGCTTCTGTTCTTTAAGACGTCAAATGTGGAGATACCTCTAGAACCGGCGCTGAAATTTGAAACTGGATGAGCGTAGTAGAGCCATTAATTCACGATTGAGAAAGGAAGGAAGTAAGTTTTGGGAGCAAATAAAATTTTACGACATACTCATACTTCCCCTGAAAAAAGTTGATACAGTACTATACTCATGACATCCATCAAAACGAAACAGTGATTTGCTTTTAAAGTAGTTATTGGTATCAGGTTGAGTGCCACACCGCATTATACCTGGTACAAATGGAAGAAGAGCACGAAATTTTTACTGCCATGCCCCACGATGATATCGCAGGCACGAGTGTAGCATAAGTTCTGCTTTCGTATACTGCTAAGAGCATAGGGCATCAACTGTTGTTCTTCGATGTCTCAATGTTCCTGTTGCCTTAAGCTTCGTTGCGCTCATTAGGATTTGTTTGGACGTTTAACCTGCAACAAGTTGAATAGGACGATTGATGAGCTTATGATCGTGCAATCTTCACGATCCAATCATGAAGAGAACGCTGCAATTCAATGAATTTTTTTCATGAAACCTAAGTTTTTCTGAAAACTTACTCCACCTTTATAGTGAAATAGATTCTTGATGCATATAACCACCCAGTATTTCCCGTTCAACTGAAAAATGAGCGGGAACATAGTCATCCTATTGGAAAAATCAGTGCGCACGATTGTAAACAATTAAATGAGCTATGCAAAATTCACAGTTCCATCATCAATTGATTTGAAAAAAAAAGAAACGAAAAATTATTCACAACATAATAGATTGATTACAATGAACGTTGCGATGGTTACGTGTATCCGCTTGCAATGAACCTCATAAGTGTTTTTCGATTAGCCAACGTGATTGCACTTTAGCCATGGTCGTTTGCACTATAACGATGGCATTCAATGCGCTGTTGTGTTTTTTCATCAACCGTCGAGTTTACTATTGCATTTAATTAGCCATAATGCTTACGCTTTACATTTCATTAACGGATCCGCTGCGAACTTTTATTTCATCGAAATTAACGTGAATGTGTATTTGTGCATTTTGCTTGTTTATCTATCTATCTATCTATCCATCTATCTATCTGTTATATACACTGTATACACCTATCTATCCATCTATCTATCTGTTATATATACTGTATACACCTATCTATCCATCTATCTATCTGTTCTATACACTGTATACACTTTTGCTTGTTACACACAACTGCTATCGTCGTTATTGAGTCGATTGAATTTAGGTGCTGCATGCTCTCTGGAATCTCTCAAAAGTGATGTTGTTTAAGGGAAAGGTAATCGGTATTTCTTTAACAAAAGTGATGGTCGAGAAAAAATTCGAAGTAATCGATTCGATAGTATTATTCGAAATCATTTTCCAATCTGTATCACTTTTCCTTGCATATTTACTCTAAGAAAAGGTATTACCGTTCTCAAGCATTCCTTTTCATTTTGAGCATACACCATCTATCTCATAAAGGCAATCAATTGAGTTAGAAGCTCCATTACTGAAAACAAATATAACAGTATTGTCGTTCATGTCTTTTTTTGAGTAGCAAATTATATTCGATTTACCAGTATGGCTGTGTTTCCTCAGCAACGAAAAGCTATTGCATTTGGACATATCTAGTGGAAAAAAAAAGATTTACTAATGAAATGTCGTTAATTTCTTAGTCTGAAGTCAGTTGTACTTTTCGGCCCTAGCGAAGGTTTCACATATTCACTTTAATGTATGACTAATTATGCAGGTTTTTTTCATGCCAGAGGGACACTCGATGTACTTCTGACATGAGAGTTCTACTACATTGTAGTTGTCCAATTTAATCGAAACTACCTCTTCCGTTTTCGCTTAAATCCCTCCGCCCAAAGCAGTGCTAATAGCGAGCACATTATACATGTAATGTGTTGAAATTCCATAGTTAAATTTTCTACCGTATGAGCGTCCAGATGGTTCATCATGGACCAGAAAACTTGGGAGGAAACACATATCATAGACCGCATGCTGTGCCTTCTTGCCTCTTTGACCTTTACATTAGCGTTGTTCAGATGGTGATATTGTCCGAAGGTGGGCTATTTTAAAAGTTTGAGAGAGTAGAATGGCGCGAGGGAGGGAAGACAGTAGAATAGCTCTAAGGGAGGTGGAAGTGGGTGAATAGGTGAACGAAAGGAGAGTATTCATTGCAAGTTGGTACTGTAAGAAATGAGGATAGGGCTCCTACGGAGCAAGTTTATTTACCTATCTCACTGCTTTCCCTGAAGTTTCAACCTCACAAATCATTTGTGTCATCCTACAATTTACAAAGCATTACAGTAGCAATGCCTGAACTCTCTTACCTTCGTTGGGGATTTTATCATCCTTTCAAGGCAGCCATTGTTATGATCGTAGCAGTATTCAACTGAGGAAATTATTATTCATTCACTTTATGAGCTGATAATTTCCATAAAGAAAGCTATGCAGCGCAAGTGGGAGATCTCAAGATCGAAAATACGGATAGAGGGCCTAAGAAGTGGTAGAGAGAAACCGAAATCGCTAAAGGGCGTTAAATTTTCGCTTGACTTCGTTCTAATTAAAAATTTCTTTTCGCCTCACTTGCCCTACTTTGAAGATTGCCGTTTCACTTCGTACGTCAAAGAAATTTTCTGCTCATTTCCCTCATCATAGATTAAAATTTGTTAACTCTTCTTGCTAGTCTAATGCTCTAATGCAAAATGTGATCATTTAATAGCATTCGAAATTTACAGCAAGCGTTTATGCATAGGGGAGAAATCTTTTAATTGTCTTGGTCGCTGAAATATATACATACTAAAGATCACTTTACAAGTGTTATTCGCTTTCATCATCTCGTTGTCCTCTTAATACTTGAAGGATCACTCCAATCGTTAGCCTCATTTAGAATCAGAAATTATAAACATTAGACATTTGATTATTTTCTAATAAAACAATTATTTTTCGGCGATGATTTTATGATGCAGCAATTTTTTAGTTTCATGTCAAGGTATGTATATTAAAAATAGCTAACCGGCTCCATCTTTACCTCCTTCGACCTTTTAGTTTTCAAATCTAACGCTTTCATCTCATTTGCAACCTTACGCATTACGCAACTTAGTTGGAAAATTTCTGCACTCGCCTATACGAGCGACTAAGAATAGGCAAGTTTAACGCAATAAAAGGGTTTTATTGAAATCTTTCATGCAGTAATTCACATGCGTCGATGCAGTTTCCATTTCCTAACAAGCAAGAAAATCATTCGTTCTTCAATGATTCGTAGTGTCATATACGTGCTTATTTTCTCTCATCCTGTTCTCAATTCAAATCAAGCTAAAATTTTCTTAGATGATGGAGTAAAGAGGCAATAACCATCCGCAAAAGCCATTAGGAAATAGAGAGAGCGATAAAGATTGAATAATACTGCAATAGATGTTCACTTTAGCGCATTTTATATGCACTTTTATATAATAGAAAAGATTTATTGTTTCTAGGAATATTTCCATGGAGTCGTTTTTGTATGGCAATATCCACTTCATCTGATTAGCGTGATATTCAATAAAACACATTTAAATATTTGGCAATTTATATGCACTTCAATCATAAACGGGCGTCTTATAAGCTTTGATATCTCCGTACCTTAGCTCCTCTACTTTCTATGTCCACCTCATGGGTGTAGGCCATACCGAGGCGATATATCAGCAATGAAAAATGAGTAAAAATTAGTGAAAAAAATGAGTAAAGGTAAAAAAAAAATTTTCTGATTATCATCCGAAAAAAGTGAACTTTTCTGCGGCTTTCGCAGATTTTCGACGCAGCTGGCAAATTACTGGAGTCGACCACTTGCAAGCCAATGAAAGGAGCATTTCCTAGCAATAGTACTAATGAAACTTTAAATGTGCTCTATTGAAAATGATCTCGAGTAACTTTTTTTAATCAATGCACAACAAATCTAAAACAGCTGTAAATTTACTGTGAAAAAAAAGGACTAAGACTGTCATAGCTTGACATAATGATTAAATAAATCCTACTCTATTTCAAAAATGAAAGAGCAGTTGGCATATGAGGGGAAAATTGAGTCGTAAAAGAGTGCATAAAAACACACAAGAAGAGGGTAAGCTTTTGAAGATGAATAGCAGTATCAACGAACACCATTCTTCATTCGAATAGACGTCAATTGACTATGAATTCAAGCGCTAAAAGATAGCCGCATAAAATTGCTTTCGTTTGTTTTTCAGCATCTCTCAATACGAGTTTGAAGTGTTCTACGATTGGCCATTAGCTATATAAATTGCTTCGCTTGCTTTTCCTCTCTTGCAATATCCATTGTATGATTTCATTGTATACTACCTCGTTTATCAACGTTTCTTAACTTTGGAGTGTTCTCTCTTATTTATTCAAGATTAGGTTTATTTTACTTTAAGAAATAGGCGCTTCTCTTCTCATAAGTTAAACTTTCAGGGAAATAAAATTCCCCTTAAAATGCTCTCATCATCGCGTTTCCTAACTTTTCGTGTTGTCTCATTTGTCAATTATTCTTGTTCAACATTTAGACAAGAATTTTTACTAGTAGGAGTTTTATTTAGAATTCATTAGTGTGAAAATCATGAATGCACTTTTATCTTGAATTGTAGAAAATAGGATAACAAGCGATCAAAAAATTGATTTTGTAATCAAGGAATTTCCCATTTCGAAGTTCAATATTGCAAGCACTCCAACTTCATCAGCATCATAGGCCATTTCTCGCAGCATTCTTTCCCCTCTCACCGCAGTGGTCCATCTTTGCTTTCGAAGAGACTTATCGAGCCATATATAGTATACTTTACGCGGAAAGGGTAGCGCCGCATAAGAAAAACAGCATGCTGGAATCGTTTATAGAATTGAATTTCGGTTCATTTCTTTGCATTGGGACTACCTCGACGAAACTTTGGCTATAGCTGCAGAGCGGAGAAAACAACAAGTGGGAGATTGTCGCCATTAAAACACTGTGTAGTTGGAATTCCATATTTGGGAGAAAATTCTATTTTGTGCTAAAAAGTTCCTAGTCAACATGCTTCGTTTAATGGAGATTTAAGAGGTTTTTTTCTTTATTTTGGGAGGAGCAGGCCGATATATCGGAAAAAATTTCTTGCAAGAAATTCAGTGATGCTCTCAGTTTGTGTTGATGTTTTTTTTTAAAAATTTATTTATTTATTTATTTATTCATTCTTTTTTTGCAATATCGTCTTTTATGGTATACTCCGTAGAACTTCAAAGACGAATAATGTCCTCGCTTTTTTGACTTTGAATACGTGTGTTCTTTATTAATTGATCCTTTTTTAAAGGACGTTTTTGCCAATTTCCGGAAAGAATGCATTGTGGTTTCCATGTGCACATATTTGATGGACGTTTTATCAACATGCCTCTAAGAGTTTTATGTATTTTTACATTCGATATTTTCAAATTGAGCATTCCAAGCAGAATATGGCATTCTACATAGTTTACTGAATGAAGCCACTAGACACTTAGGATTGTTGCTACTCGATAATGAAACCACTCGTCGAGAATTCGATTCGAGCATTCGGCGTTCATCGTTGTCTTTTGCCGTTTTTTAGACTGTCGCTGTTTCATAGCTGAAAGTTGAATTGAGGAAGTATGAGTATCTATATTAGGTAGCATGGCTGTTGTTGTTTTTTTGTTTTGCCTGAAACTTGTTGTATTTTATGAAGATCTCTTGACAACATCTGAAGCTTACATAGAATTTCATTTACTATCTGTAGAAAGAATTGTCCATACGCAACCGACACTTATTTTTTCGAATCTCTTGCACTCAAAAGCGAATGAAAATAAGTACCAAAATAGATGGCATAATATGTGCTTTTACATTTTCGCATATAACTTCGACTAGCTCCAAAAGCCATCAACATGCACAGATCTTTTATCAAAGATTCGAAACATGAAAGTATGATGCGATCAGTATAAAGCTTGCAAAATGTTTGCAGATCTATTGGCCATTCGAATGCAAATAATTTGTTTTGCGATTCAAGCGAATCGTGGTGGTTGATATGGAAAACCATTTAATTATAACATAGTTTGTCAAATAGCTTTTCTAGATATCGTTTCAATCATTATGATATTTGTAATATATGACAAACATATTCGTTATATATGAGTTTACAATCAAATGTAAGTGGAGACGACCTCGCCACTTATATTTCACGTGAGAAAACTTATTTCACTCTGTTGAATTGCTTTGTAAACATTTCTTGCAAAGGCACGAATTCCTAATAAGTTTTTAACGCTTTCTTTGGTAAACATTTTCGTAGTAAGATTATGAGGCAGATGTTGGCTCGTTGATCCGTCGTGGCAATCATGTAGAAATAACACACTGATGTGCCATTTGCGCCATTTGACCCATGAAGTCAGAATTTCCTGCGGTAACTGGTGTATTGCCATTTTTTCATATCGTATTGCAATTCATTTAAATGCCAATGTGTCCTATACAAAGTAAGTAAACTTGCAAGATTGTTAAAACTTGTTTTGAGTGGAATAGGACACCAATCATATGGAGACATCGAACCCATCACATGTTTCTGTTGTATGATGTTTTTTTTTTTTTTCAAAGATGTCTGTTTGCTATACGAAAAAGGTCACGATGAAATGATTGCGTTGAGGCGCCACATTGGCTGCACACCACTCCGCAACACCGTCGCCACTTCTTTTTTGTTTTTCGATGGTGGCTGTCGCTTAAAGAGTCTCAACAAAGCAACGTTTGTAGGAAAGAAGCGACCTATGCGATTGGTGGTTTCCATCCATTTACGTCCACCTTAAAAGCTTGTTGTCCATGGCATTTATGCAGCGCTGAATTTTTCGTTATTCAAATCAGCGTCCAGCGCGCACAAAAATCGCGATAATTATAAAATTTATTCATTTCTAGCAAAATTTTTCTCACTTATTACTACAGATGACCGAAATGTGTCAGAAATAGTATATGATGGGAATTTCGGTATATATTTAAGTGATCATCTCAATGCGTCGTTTTTGCAACAAATATGAAAAAGAAAATCGACTATCGCGGCTTCCGTTATTGTCCAATTTTCTTTTGCTTTACTAGTTTATGCAGTATTTATCTGCAGAATTATTGTATTAATATGTGATCTATATCGGAAGAATCAGGCAATCGTTTCGCGAAGAACATTAGTAAAACCTTCCACAGTAATATTCCCTTTGAAGGTTACAATATTTGATCGTTAAGCGATAACAGGTGAGCTATTAAGTCAGCTAAACAATAGCAATGCTAATCTGCTGTTATTGCGAGCTTTTCAACGGAATTTCCTATGTTGTTTTCAGTTCTCGTTTACGTGTGAATCCATTTAGTGTTATGAAGGTGTCCATACCTGCACACTTCTATAAATGGCTCGAATGAATAGCATTGCGTTTATGTTGTTGTCGTCTTTTCTCTTTCACGCAACCCTTTATTTATATACCTGTTTCTTTTTTATATACCTGTTTGTTTTCCTTTCCATTTTTTACAGAGATTTTAAGTGATTGCAACTGATTATTGAATGCAGTGAGGAATGCTCGTTGCTGCAATGATTCTATGATATGATAAACTATGTTTTATCGTTTGAGCATTGCTTTATACATTTGAAATGGATGCTTAAGAATTTCTTCTTTCAATTTCAGATGGTTCACGTCACTCCGTATGAAATTTTCAAGGATATCTGCATGCAGTAAGTTTCTTCTTTTTCTTTAATTAACATTCGAATAGTTTCGTTTGTTTATAAATGTGTTTCGCATACTGAGCATGTCGTTGAATTTTTCCTCACAGAAAAAAAAAAAAACTAGAGTCTTCCAGCATTTTAGCATTCCTCGTTGAGTACTTTCGCATCGCGGTATATATTTTTGAAATAGTTTTTTATAAATTTTCAAATTTTCTATAGACATTTCTCAATTTTTTTTTCAAACGAATTTCCTTAAAAGTAAGCGTCTGAAAGGCTGTTCTCAAACTGCATAGGAAATTCGCTTAACTCTTGCGAGCACAAAGTTTCTCGGCACGGAGGAATTAAGTGAGCAGAAGTAATGTGATGTCTGGCTTCATGTTTTGTTTATGAATTTCTTGGCCTTATTGCTGTCAAGCTCTTAGAATGTTGCTTTGATGGCAAACTTGTCATTCGCTCATGAATTTATGCACTTGACGATAGCCTACTCATTAGCGCAATTGGCAATCGGAAGTTTACACTCATTTCGCCTGCTTGAATTGTGAGGGAATTCCTGCCCTCGACTGAGGGGAGTTCCATAGCCAGTTACCCATAAAAGATTTGTGCAGTGCTGCATTGAGGATGGTCATATTGAGGCGTTTCCATAGAACGCTGTGAGTTTTTTTTTTTTTTTTTTTGATGTAACGCGTCGAAAACGAATTTTATACAAGGATGTTCAAGGTACTAAAAAAACCTCTGTCTTGTAATAGGATAAGGAATTAACCGTTCAGGATGTCCTGATCGCTCATCGAACAAAATGACTATCGATGAAACTCTTCACATTGAAAAATTCTTTCTGAGAGTACCATTCACCATTCCTTTGTCTCTCTTTTTTTAAAACATTACAACAAGTTCTTCAGTTGTTGTGCGAAAACATCTCACCGGATTTTTAAAATATTTTTTGACGCTTCTCTGTGAAGGCATGTCACGGCAACTTCATATCTGCTCTGTATAGAGATGCCATTCACTTAGTTTCATTTCGCAAACTATCAGATCTACAGCAATGAAGTTTCATGAGCATAACGCTAAGTTCAAGATGAGCTCATATAAGATCCACTTTGTTCTTCAAAAGTTTTTTATACTCAAAATTTCCATATGATTCATGAATCGAATCGATTTTGCTAGCGGTGAGGTGTGGCTTAAAAACAATTTCTTCACTTTTCTTGCAAAGTTGTCGTTTGAAGCGCGCTATGAGGATGTCGTGTATGCGTGTATGTGTATGTGTTGGTTTCATTGGTCAAATAGTTTTCAAAATTTACCAACTTTAATTTCATTCGAGGAGCAAACTGAAACTGGAGTTGATAAAGTTTTTTTCTGGCCAATCCTTAGCGCAGATTCACTTCCAACTTCATCATTGAAGCTGGTTTGTTTGCCCTTTTTTACATGGACTTTGAGAGTGCTCGCTGTTTTTCGAAAAAAATAGACATGTCGACGAATTGTAGGCATTGATACACCTGCATGATGTTTTCGACTCATAACTTACAAAAACCGGAAGCTTGCAGCATGATGGTTCCTACAACGAAAACTGTCTATTGGCTTCATTGTGATCAGTGTGAGGGGATGAGCTTATTCGCAAACGTCGGAAGAACGTGTAATATAAACGGTATAAGACACAACGTTGGATATATAATCCTAAGGATGAAGGAACGGGAAGGATAGATGGGGAAAAAAAACAAATGATGCATAAACAAAAGCAAGGTATCAATACGGAGAAATTATCACTCGTTAGGTAATGCATATTTACCTAAACAACAGGTCAGGTGAATATGAGTAAGAAGGACAGTAAGTGTGAAGAGGGAGGGATATAATGCTTATGCCCTTACTCGAGAAGTAATTCTATGAACAGAGATGTGATTTTCTTTTAAAAACTCTTCAGTGATTTCATTTTCGAGACTTCATTCTGAACGGCACCTCACGCACCTTGCTTGAGAAAAGTTTTTGAATTCGAGAAGTAATTCTATGAACAGAGATGTGATTTTCTTTTAAAAACTCTTCAGTGATTTCATTTTCGAGACTTCATTCTGAACGGCACCTCACGCACCTTGCTTGAGAAAAGTTTTTGAATATATTCAGTCTGCAGGTGTTAATAGTGAGCTTGAAGTAGTTTGTTTTGCAGGTGCGATCATTTATAAGGAATAATTCAGAGAATTCATCGAAAAGGAGGTCAAAATTTTCACAAACAATGTTGTATGCCATATAGAGATGAGAGTAGAGAGGATGCAGCTCAAGCATCTGCAGATATAGAGCGCCAACTCTTTGGATGTGGTTTATGAGTCACAAATGAACGAACATATTGCTTTCCGAATAATCGGAAGTGAAGGGCCTTTGAACGTTTTCTTTCATATTTAGGTAATGAGTATCCATGCAGGAGCCCAGTAGAGAAAGTGCATATGTACTCAAAGATTGATCGAACGTAGATGGTCAATAGTTAAGTCAGTAGAGATATATCTGGGGAAGGGAATGCTCGCAGAATAAGAGAAGCCCTTATGTTCGCTCTGCTTAAAATGTTGAAAATATGATCGTGGAATATGAGATTGTTGTTTATCGTTGAGCCTTGATATTTAACTGCCTTCGAGGTGCAATTGCAAAGTCGTTAATTAGAAGGGGATTTTGGAGGTTGTTAACTCAATTCTGACGGCTATTAATCTATCTACAGCCAGTGCAAGCAACCGAAAGAAAGTTAACCTTCCATTACTTTTTTTGATGGTTTATTGAATAATGTAATTATTGAACGGCTTGTCAATCTAATAAGCGCGCTTGCAAGAGCGAATATTGAGACCATTTCCTCAGATAACGACTTTGTTTCTTTTTTATTTCGGAGCGGAAGAGGCAAACCAATTAAGAACTATGCTAGGTGGGTGCATATGAAGATGCGTACTCTTGCATCCAACTAACCTAAGGGTAATTTTCAAATTTTATTTGTAACCAAAAAAAAATATGTGAAATGCTTGATTTCTTCATACCTGAATTCACTCGAATGCTGTTGCAAATCTTGCTATAAAACTTCCCTTGATAAAGTTTCGTACAGCCTTACGCTGTGAATCTGAAATATGAAAACGACTGCGGTAACACGCAGGTTTTCGTCTTGTAGATAGCTCTATTTTCTCTAAGTTATAATTGCTTCAGATCGATTTCTAGGAAATAGCATCTTAAAGTAATAGACAGGCACCAGTTTTGTATCTCTAACTTTATAGGAAAAGGAGCTCAAACTACTGGAGAAACAGAGATAAATAGAACGCCCAAAGGCATAACCCCACCATAGTGCGTTTGCAAATTTGGGAGAGCACCTGAGACGGTGTCTTTTATAAACAATTTCTGCGCGCTCTCAATTCTATAAAAGTACAAATGCATTACTGCGAATGTTTCATTATTTGTTAAAAGTTTCTCGAATCGGGTTAATTTAATCAACGCAAATGGAAAAGCACATCGTTGCACTTCCAGACCACTTCCACTCGTTTTATACGCTCAATCACTTAGTCTAAAAAACTCACATTCTGAAATGCAGATCGAACCGCTCTTTCTCGATAGCATTCAACTTATTAATCATCAATACTGAACTGTTATTTCACATTCCGAGCACACTCTCATTAACGCATTCGATGCTCATATAAATGACATATTTCGTGATTTTATTTCTGAAAATTTATGCATTTATAAGCAGCTTGGATTGGATGAAAAGTAACAGCACTTAGGCTTTTTGATTATTTGATGCAAATTTTAGACGATTTCTTAACCTGTATTCTCTTTGATGAAAATTTCTCACTTTTTTGATGAAATCGAATCGATAAAAGTGAAATTTTGAACAATTTTTTTTTCTTATTATTCATTTGATGTAGTTTACGATTTATGAAATGTAATGGCATGCGGCCAGAGTTTTTATTGAAATAGCATCATTAGGTGTTTCTAATGGAATGTTCCACAAATTGGACAACAAAAACTAGATTCCTATTGCTACGTACCGGTTTTGTTGTACCGTTGAAACAACATAGCGCTACTATTTCGGTCGACTAAAAATATCCGTTGAACAGGAATACAAAAAAAAAGAAAAAAGAAAAAACGAATTCCCATTTGCCAAGGCATTACAATTGCTGTTCGAGAGAAAATTGAGCAATATTTGAATGTCCCTAAAAGCTCTTGTTTTTTGTATACGAAAACAGAGCAACATATTTGGAGTTACAACAAGGTATTAGACAATATAAGTGTTGTATTCTTTTGTAAGGTATGAAAAGTCTTTCATTTGCAATATTATGGAAGAATCTTTTTTCACTCTTTTGTCTTTATAAAACTAAGGAAGTGCATATGTGTGTATATCGTTTTCAATATTTGAAATGGAGTGCGGCGGGAGGAAGCTAGGAATAGGAAAGGGATGAAAAAATGGCAAAACATCCCAAAAACATTCGAAAAGGTATAATTTAACTGGTTTGTAAATAAAATCAAGTAGCTTGGTTGAACTTACGAGTCGTTCGCTGAAAAGTTACGTTAATAATAATAAGAATACAATTATTTCTCTGCAGAGATAGTTGAAAGAGTGTTCGCAATTAAACTGCTCAATTGTGTTTCATATCTCTTCTACGCCTATTAATGATGTTTATTTGATTTAATTTCGTTTCATTCCATTTCCATCAAATTTGCTCAATTAGTATTAACTTCATGCTCGAATTTCAACATAAACAGACGCAGATATGCGTATGACTTTCTTCATATAGATGGACAAAGTATATTTTTTTTAATTCGGCAAAGTGATGGTATGACGTTCGCAATATGAATGCTGCAATAGCGAAAATTATGTTGTTGCAATGGTTTCCACATATTTGGTATTCGTGTCGTTTAGTTAAGCCAGTTATATATTTATAGAGCGATAGCGAGATTACTTCTTTGAATCTGCGGTTAATTTCGTTCGTACTCATAAGCTCCCAATTTGCAAATTGACTCAAAGCACGCAATCATAAGTCATCATGCAAAAGCCTGCATCATTTGATCAGCAATTCTTACCGCAGTTACGGCACTTTCACCTTATTCTATCGTCACTTTCGACCAAATTTCAATTCTCCCACTTTTTCTTCTACTGAGTCGTTCAGAGGCTAATGCAGACTTTTGGTGCTTATACTTGTGATCGAATCTGTCGAATCATATTTCATTTCATCGAATAATTCAGTTGTAGCGTTCTCCTTGATAATTCCATCGTGATTCTCTGAAGCGCAACGAATTACGTCAAGTCGTCTGTCCATAGTGTAGAGGAAGCGAAATATTATATGAAAGCGCAAAAACCAAAAGAGTAATTACTATAACAATTAGAATCGATGGAGTCGATAAGTTGTTTCCTCATAAATAGATTGGTCGTAAATACAGAAATAGATGTGTTGGTGTGTAGAAAAGAATCAGACTCGTAAAAGCGAAATGTACAGTCAAGCAATTGGTATTGTGTTCTTGATTCGGCAGGAACTACGCATCTTATTTAACTAAGATGATAACAGATTCGAGGAAGTAATTTCAATGTGTTAAAATTAGGTATTTGTAAGAGCTGCAATTAGCTAATAGTTGGAGAAGCTTTAAACTGTAATTTCGACTTTTTTTGAAAGTTTTATGAAGAAAATGTGATTCATATATCTAAAAAAAACGGTAAAAGTGTTATACTGAGATTATACTGACTAAAGTCTTTTATGCGCACAACGTTAGTATAGACCCAGATGAATAATTTGCTCCTGGAAAACGAATCTAAGAAAATAAAAGAAACAAAAATTTTTTTGAGGCAAAAGCAACCTCAAATGGGCATGAGCAGAGACGGAATAGACAATGTGCTGAATGATGCAGAAATGGAAAGTTTACTGAAGTTCGGACTTTTCACGGAATGAAATATTTGTATGTGTTGATGAGGTGGAATAAACCCACTGAGTTCCTAGGATGTTTGAACTTAAAACTTTCAATTCTTATCATGCTCAAAGCGAAAGAATATATATATATATATATATATATATATATATATATATATATATATATATATACTGATTGCATGTAAAGATGCTCTAGAAAAAAATGTCTCCATGCAGCCCATTGGGACTTCTCTGTTTGGAGTAATTTTCTGATTAGGTAGTTCCATTCGTCCATTGGATGACCCAATTAGATGTCATTCAAGACGGCCTTAGTACACGACTCGACATTAGCTGGTTTGATATGTGAGCAATGCAGTTGGCTAGACGCGTCAGCATTAGCAAAGGTTTTGTGGGTGATTTGAGAACGAACGTAGAACTGGCTAGGGATATCATTAGATGATGAGGTCGGATTCTTGTAGGATTTTTTCTGCAAATGTGAAGTAAAATCACTTGTAAAAGAACCTCACTGGTTTCAGTATAGTGGCGGAGAAGAAGAGTTGTAGAGCTTTTAGCTTCGGATGATCTGTTTCGAATTTTCGCGCACATTTCTTCGCATATCGGACAGATAGATATTTGCAGCCAACGGAAGCGACTACTTATAGTCACCCTCCCACTTCCTTGGGTAAGGAACGTTGTATATATGACTGAACTGTAAACGAAGAGGTAAATAAGGAAAACTGCGTGGTCTCTGAATGGATTTAGCGTCAGTAAGCTGCATTTCCTATTTTTTGCGAGTTTCCAGTGGAGAGCTTTCTGTCAAATACGGTGCTCTTTGACGAATAGGCCCTCAATTCATGGGACATATATGACGTCGTTGATGAAGCAGGAACAAGCATATGTTCAACCATCAAATGTCCACTGCAATTATTTCTGTTGTGAAAACGTAGTCAACACACCAGCTTTCATGCAAGAAATGCGTTTAGCTGAGTCTTAAGAGCGCTTAGATAGAGTAAAAAACCAGTGAAAAACAAGCAAAATGCTTTCAGAGTTTAAATCGGATTTTTTTTTGAGCGTCAGATTGATCTTTATTCTAGTGAGAAATCAAGTAAAACAAACGAATGTTGGTGAGCAATAAATATGAGAGAAAATCTGTTGGGGAATAAGAAATGTAACCGATGAGAAGATTTTATAGGCAGGCAAATTCTACAGACGCTAAAAGCAATGTATAGTTGCGAAATGTCTTCATGAGGTACAATATCATTATCATCACGGTCAATACTCTATTAAAAACCCAGCTCATTCAGATGAAGTACCAATGTATATCACTCATTAAAGCAAAAAAGCGGAAATAAGTGCAGGAACTATTTGTCGTGTGATTTCGAACTCAATAAGCTCTAGTGCTGGTTGATGTTCTTCATTTATTCCGTTTGCGTCCTGCCACTTTCGTCGATCTTGATTCCGATACTATGATTTTGATTCTCAATCAGTGTTTCGTCGAAATTTTCTGCTATCATTAGCCATCTAATCGAAATGTTATTGTATGAGCGAGTATTTTTCTTTATTTTTGCACTAACTTTCTCACAATATTCCATATACATGTTCAAGATACTTAGCTTCATTTCTTTACTTTCTTCAATTTTTTTTCAACTGTGATATTTTTGCAAGCTTGCTGCATTTATCAATTCAGTGTTTATTCATTCGGTAGAATTTTTTTGTTTATTTGATTGGAATTTACAACCAAAAAAAACTTGTTTCACCACATTTTGCACTTTTTATATCGACCAAATAAGATGGTTGTTTGTGAATATAAGAGAGGAGGGTGGTGGTATGCATATTAAATGTCACATACAACTTTATTGTTGCTTTATTAGTCGTAATGTGGTTTTGCGCACCGAAATTTGCACGCATGCCAGTTCTTTGGCTAATGCGATTCGAAGATATTTCCTCGGCGAGTGATTGGCGACCGCCTCTCTAGAGCGTTGCTGTCATTGCGTGTGTGTATCGCCAACCTACTAATGTCTGTCCATGCATATATGTACGCCCTCCAATCCGCATACAAATAGTGTTGGACCTCCATCGAGCACTTCCTCTTTCCACCGGTAAACGAGGAGGTTGCCGGAGCTGAAGTCGTACTTGAGGGAACTGGCGATTCTTAGGTTTAGTCGAATCGAAGCTTGAGGAGAATTGTGTTTTGCAGTGTCCTGCTGCAATTGATGTCGACTCACTGAGTCTAAAATCAACTGTAAGTCGTTCATCACTATTTGAAGTAAAAGATTTATATATTCTGCGGACCTTTGGATATAATCTTCACATTTTTATTATTTGAGGATTTGTGGGACAGTAGAAGTGTTTATTTCCTTTTGTTAAAAATAGATGATTCGTTTCTTTAAGAGGTACTCACTCATTCGATGTTGCTGTTTACACTCATCGTTGGGCAGCGCATAGTTCACACAAAGATGGAAAATTCTTCGAGAGTAACTACTACAATCAAACAAACACTCCGTTAGAGAAAAACACTTGAAACGCTTAGTGGATAGTGATAAAAAATGAGTGCACTTAAGGTAAACGAATATCTAAGCCTCACTTAGCTGCGCTTCTTTGTGCTTTCAGTTATGTTGGTTGATCACATTGTGTGTTTTCTGCTTAACCCTTAATCTCTCAGCTTCGAACTAAATAATTCGAGCAACTAACGAAAGGAGGCATAATATTTTGTTTATGCCGATTCGGCATCTACATTTACCGATCCCATTTGTGAAAATGTTTTGTTGAAGAAACTATCCAATCGTTCGAAAAGTTCCATTCTTTAATCTACTCTTCATATTACTTTTAGTCAAGGATTTATGAGGCAAAGATTAGTAGGAATTTATTTGTTTCGACGGAACATTATCAATGCGTATTTTCTACCGACATATTTACAGTTACGAATCGCGAATTATCTCGTTGTCAGGAGTGTAGTGAATGATCATGCGCACGAAACGTTTATTGTCAAATGGAGCTCTCGAGTATGGGTTTGAGCCGAAAAGAAAACGATTACTCATGTGAGTATATGTATGCCTATTCACAATTCCTTCTCTTTGTTTAACTTACCGCATTCGTTGAAAACATCTCAGTAATAACGTTACCGTTCTTGCAGCTGTATGCGCCACACATGACTATCGTCTTTCGATATTTCGGTGATGTTTACGAGGTTTTAGCACCTCCTTTATATCGAATCATTCAAAGACTTCCACGTTTTTATGTCAGTGTTTATAGAATATTGAATTACTAGTATACAAAAATGTTATGCGCAATCTTTTTTTGTAGACCTTGCTTCGTCTATTTGTTTATTTTTTCTAACATTTTTTTCCTTTGTGCGTTTCGTAGAAGTATTGACAATGAAAGCAAAAGTGCAATCGAACAAATATTTGATCGACGAGACTCAGAGCTTCCAACAATTTCTCGAGAAGTTCATCGACTTTTACCGCTATTATTTTAGCCGTTTTTTTTTCTCAAGATTTCACTGTTGTCAACTCTCCGACAAAAGGAGGAAATATCCTGCTGACAGCGTATTTGTTTGCTATCTTCTAGGCTATTGCGAATAGCAAATAAACACTTTGCAGCAATGAGTAGTTTGCTTTATTAAGCCTAGCATAGTACTCTAGCACGTGATTCCATGAAGCGTAAATAGTCTTTGATGCACGATATTGTTTATTTGAAGGTTTTCTCATCCACACCCGCTATATTTCGATGGAATGTTCACCTAGTATCAAAACAATCTGAAAGTGTAATGTCGGTTTACGCGTCTTCAAATTTCAATAATAAAAAAGTGGGTGTGAACAGCGCTTAAATGCGAATATTACATGTCTACTGGCAAAGCTCTTGTCCTAAACGTCTAGGAAATATCCTTCTCTATACGATTGACCTTTCAGTGGAAATCATACTTAAGTAACCAACCACAGCCGTTTGACGCATTAAAAGTTGACGCATACAGTTTATGGTGACTACTATCCTCTTTCATTTGTTCAACGAAGCATGTTTATGACGAACAGAAAAAATTCGAAGAGTGGATTTTATGATCATCACTCATATCTATACTACTGCATCTTGCTTTGAATCCACTTCTAGTGATTTCCCTATTCTTGCGGCATTTCCCTATTCTTTTTTCCTTCTTCTACGAAATTTTTCTTGCCTTCCGTTTTAGATTTTCTCAGTGATTCCTTTCATTCATGTTTTCTGATTTCTTTATAATCTTGATGCGCTCCCTTTGTATTTTTATAATGTTTTTACGCTTATATATATCTTCTTTACCTTCTTTTGGTCGTAGTACACATTTTTATGTAGTTTCTCATTTCCTTCTTCCAGCAATTTTCAACATTTCTATATAAACACAGTACAACTTCTTTGCCTATTTCCTTAGCACTTAGCATTGACTAGACTAATGAGGGAAATATGAACTTGCACTGGAATTACTCCGCAAAAAAAACGTTTTGTTAACTGCTGTTCTGTTAACAATAGATATGAAGAGTGAATTGAGAACAATGAGGCAACTCATATGAGATAACACTGTAATCGACGACACTTCTCAATTTTATAGCTATTTCACTTAGTAAAGCTATCTGACATATGCGTCATCCCTTGAATTCATTCCTCATTCACTTCTATTCTATCCTGTTCTAAGTTTATTCCCCTTTCGTTGCTAGACATCTAGTCAAGTGTGTTTTATTTCACGTAACAATGCCCATCTGCTCGATCTATTGGTCTTCTAAACATGCGTCATTATGTTAGCATAAGCATTGCCTAAATTCGACGTTTCTCCTGCAAGGAAGTTGTTTCGATTTGTGGTGAGCGATAAAAAGGTCGCCAAAATGTTTCAAAGGGAAATTTCTTCGTGGAACCGTCCTATTCACTTCCAGAGTTATAAATTTCAAAATTGTCTTTTTTCGGAGGATCTGTTGAAGGAAAAGCAGAGGAGATTGTTGAGAACAAGTTCTTTTTCGCGATAGTAAAGTAAAATGCACTGGACAACGTAAATTGTAACATATCACAACAATACACATGAATATGTATGCAAAGACATATAGGAATGACGCATTATCATAATTATGCAAAGACATATAGGAATGACGCATTATCATAAGCTATTTCTCGTGTATCACCTCCCAAAGTTTCTTCAATTTTTCGATGGGGAGGACGATTATGAAGGGAAATTTTATGTGTTCATCAAATAAATTCAGAGGATGTGGACTGTTGTAGGAAGACTGGAGAACGTACTATGTCAACTTGTGGACATTACTATTTAGCATTACGCAATATTTTTCACAATGTATTTTTCAAAGCGTAGCAATATTCTTCATAGGTGAATGCCATTTATAAGGCATAAGATGTATTTTAACGGCATTCATTGATTGGTGCCCAATTATGCAAATTGTCATGGTATAATCTAGTTATTGACGTAGATGAACCTATCCCAAGTATGCAGTATAAATTATTTCTTTATTTTAATAAAATCATCAAGTATCACATTTTCCATATTACTGTGGCCTTCTCAGGCATTGTGAAAATTTATTGGTGGGAAGTGGGGTGTTGTTAGTTAGAAATCTTTTTGGTGAAGGATCTTATGCAAATTTCATTGCTAAGGAGAAGTTGCACACATTAAACGTAGTATCGCAAAACATACGCATAGTCTCATTATAGTAAACGTTTTGGATAGTCAAAAACACAAAAATAGGCGTCCACGTTCTCTTATGTTGTTAATTTTGAAAGCGATAGCAATAGGCATGCGATTGGCATGATTGCACATTTGTACACACCTTTGTGAAGTATTTTCTTTTCGAATTGTTGTTTCTATATTGCTCAGTGAACTTCTATTAACCTAAAAATAACGGTTATCGTTGAGTGAAAGATGTAGAGGTGACGGTTTGTTTACCTGTAACTGTTTAGTTGTATTCTCTTTGATAATACGAGTACGGCGAGTATAATCTTTCAAAGAGGGCCAAAGGCAATCAAAAAGTATAGATAAATAAGTGACTAATAAGTAAGACAGTAAATGCCGAAGTTAATAATAATTTATAGAAACGTTAATGAGGCTGAGAGTAATCAAGTTTGTTCATCATTCAAATTAATGTTTTCACCGTCGAAATGAATAAAACTACCGCTAATTTTTTTTTCCCATCAGACGCCTATTTCTAGAGATGAAGGTGGACACAGATTTTTTATTTTTATTTTTTTTGTTGTAGTTTAGAGTGGTTTGTTTCTACCGTTTTGCGCCGAGTGGAGCACCGCGCGGTTCCTGAATAGAATATTTCATTCAGTAAAGGCCCACTTCTCGCGGGGTTGAAATAATTGAGGATTCAGCTTCAGCGAAGACAAAATCCATTCGGCTCCTCAATCCCTTCTTCAATGCCGGAAAAGGTAAACAAGTGAATTTTTAGGGAAATTCAGATATTAAAAGCTTCAGATGTTGTGGGTGATGTTAACATGACGAGCGGCCAAAAATGCTTGAAGCGGCTCCGTAGTGGATTTGAAGCATCTCAGCCGATAATCTATAATGGATCCGATTCAACAATCTACCAATTTAAAGCAGAAAAAGAAATCTGCACTGCTTTAAATGAAATAGGCGTTATACAATTGATCTACTTGGTTATATATAGAATACACAGCGCTCTTAAGCATCATGGTGTTGTATATTATTGCTGCCCGAAAAGAAAAAAATCTGAGCAAAATTTTTCTTAAGTTGCCTAAAATTGCGGCTGTTTCAGCAATAGCACTGGAGCTTGGACCTGGAAGCAGTAATAGCCATACTAGAAGCTCAAATCCTTCACGAAATTTCTGATAATTTTTCTGTTAGACGTTCGAAAAAATGTCTGCAGTGATGGCATACTGTAGAGAGAGCGAAATTGCTTTCCGAATATTCACCAATATATTGCTACACTTTAAGTTTGGAGGTTTTATACTAATTTTTTTTCACTCTATCGAAACGAAGAGTTCACTGAGTGAGTAGGTGAAATGCGATTAGTTGTGCATCGGTTTGATTAAACTAGCGAGTGATCTCGAGGGATTGACATTGGTGATGCCTATGCGCCAATATGCCTTTTTAGGATAGTCGACAGCATGTACTGAAAAAAAATATTGAATTGATGAGTTCTACTGAAAGCTTTTAAATAAGGATAGTGCTACTGCGATGAATTGGAATGCGAAGCGCGAGAAAAAAAAATGTTACTTCCTAATGAGATACAAAATTGCATCAAGAAATGTACGTATATTGCGTTGACCCACACTATGGGGGGTTATTTGATAGAAGAGGCGATGACTCGTTGAAATTGACAAGTTCTGCGTTCTTAAATTCAAGCGATTCGAAAATGAACAATTATGAACGCCTTCATGCTGCACAAATGTTGCGCTCTTTTGAAATCCGCTAGAATTTCTGAGCGAAAACGATCCATTTGGTTGTACTCGTACGTCATTACTAAGCAATAATATGAATTCTTCAAGTCGCAATAGCCATATGAAACATTACTATAATACGATCTATTGTGTAGCAATGCCCGCATTCTAAATGTGGGGCCGGAGCCGTAACGAACATACTTATTTCGGAAAAATTGGTGAGGTTGATAAAAAATCTGCTTTGATCACTAAAAGTTGGCTAGCATAAGCAAATCGAGCACGATGTCACCAATATGCAATAATCCAATTCATAGTATCATGTCAGCGCTTCTCACGAATTTAACACTATTGCTATCAAGGATTTGATATGATCAGTTCTAACACAAGAATTGATTATAATCCCGGATCAGATTCTTTTTCAAGTTTTCAACAAATTTTTCCTCTCATTTCCTTTTTTTTCACGCGAATCAAGTTTTGCTCATTTTGACTACTTTCTTGCTCTTCGAGTCAATTCCTCTTGGTCCGTCTGACCAGTTTTTGAGTTTTTTGCAGCTCGACAATCTGCCTGCTCCATTATAGTATGTTCCCATGCTGCTGAGCGCATTTCTTTTATTGTGAGAGTGCAATTAGTGACGTAGACAATCTCTTTACCATGTAGATTTACTTCTGACCACGTTGTAGGCCGGATCTTATATCCAATGTGGTCACTGGGTGAAGGATTGAGGTCAGTTTTTGAAAAGCCATTTTATTATTGGGTCGAAATAAAAGCATTGCAAAACTCAGCGAGGAATAACGGAGCTCAGATATGTTAGGCACTCGCAGCTTTTTTGGACCAGTGGCCAACTTACTAAATACGTCCATATGTTCAAGTTTAGAGGTAGCGTAATCGAATACCTGCAAACAGATCCATATGCACCGTTAGATTGAATATAAGATATGGGAAAAAGCACAAATGCACACAAATGTTCTCAACGTTTTCTCCAAGTTAATGATTTCTGTTTTCAAAGTGTATTTTATGACTACCAAGGAGTGAAATTCGATATGTTATCGAGGAATTTCCGCTACACTTTGCTATTAGGATAATTGTTAGTATAGTCCAACGAGATTCCGTATTTTTAAACTCATCCTTTTATATAAACCGAACCTTCATAAGCAACCCTATCAAGAAATTATTCCTAAGAGGTTGTCATGAATAGTTCTATTGTGGGAAAAGCCGTTTTTGACACCTGTATTGTGGGAAGATAAATGATCAGTCACGGTGAATTTTCAGTGACTGACTGAAAACCAATGAAGCGAGCCTATGATCATTTGTTAAGTTTCTGCATAGAACAAAACTTAAATGCAGATTGTATGTTCCCTTATTTTCCTTGATGTGTTGCATTGAGAAGAGCAAATCTGCGCTGAAATATTTAATAAAGAGAATGAGAAATAAGAGAATTGGGAGCTATAATTGAATGGAGCAAAGAATAGGCACAAATTTAGTATTATCAGTTTTATAGTGAATTCGACCGAAATAAATTCACAGCAAATAAACACTAAAAAAACCTGAGTGGCGCTACAAATCATTGGAAACATTAAAAAGCAACAAAAACAGTATGTTATAGTGTTTGAAAGAAAGTAATGTGCGAAATGGCAACATACATAAGAATATAATACAAAAGCAATGAAAAAGAAAAATGATTATAGGTAACAAGGAGATATTTCTAATATAGAGCATATAAAATCCTGCAGAAAAGCAAAGAAGGAGCGTCGTATTATGGCCACATCAATAGCTTTTTATATGCTTTTGAAAATTTCTATTTGTGAAGCAAACAAACACGGCGCTATCTCTGCTCTTTTTTATGTGTATGTCTTTATGTTTGTTATATATGATCACTGGACGAAATCATTTGAACGAAGTCGCTGAACGAAAGCTAGCAGAGTTATTCGCGATTATCGCACAACCTTAGAAGGATTTAAAAATTTTTATCTAGATTATGGTCGGATCATAGAAATGAAGTCTCAAAATTCAATTGCTGTCAGAATATAGTTGCATCATTGCTTAAGCCTTTAAACTTATTGTTAGATCTTAGAGTTGGTTGCTCTTTCGAGCGGCATTGCAAAAGCACCAATTGTAACAGGTTCTTAAGCATGCTTTTTGCCTTTGCACGTTTGCGCTAACTGGCGCATAGTATTCATCTTTGTTTAAAGTGCTGGAAGCGTTGCTCATTACGAGAGGACTCCGTTCTCAATTAGGAACGACACAAACAGTTTTTAGGTAACTAAAATTTCTAGACTACAACGCTTTTTCTTACAAATTTTTGCAAAGTTCCATTTGCGAAGCATAGTGCATTATGGCAATGTCGCGTCTGTGCACAATTTTGCCGATAGGTTGAAAATGAAAACCATCTCCTAAACAAATCTATTTAAGGCAGCAATTTCAAAGAACGTTCGAATCACTCAATACTTACTAACAGCTTGCATGCGTTTTGCAACTGCTTTTCAAGCTGCAGAGCCGGGAATGTCGAATTTCGCACAGAAGATTTGAGTAAATGGTCAGATCGGCCAAATTATCAACGCCTTATCGCGTGGACTCAGTTATGTGGTGTCAGTTCCCGTAGTACCCTCATGTCTTCATCGGTCTCAGAAAATCACATATCCTAGCAATGCATCTATCTTGTTCTGCAAATGTTTGCAACTACTAGTAAGTGTGTGCTTGTAGCGCGGATAATGCAGTTAGCTGATTATGGCAAAATTTCTTCCGAAAAACGCACCAACGGCCATGGATTTGCTTTTCAAAAACGAATTCTACAGTGTAGAAGCATTTCGTTTCGTTTAGGTGTTCATGACCTATATTATGCAAACAAATAGATGGAGAGACAATATTCCTGCAATTTATGTATCGTTTGCATCGAAGATAGATAGAAACGAGTATTAGCCTCAGTTAACTTCAGTTAGAAACAGCTCCTTGATGAGCTTAATTCTGCTTCTTGAGAAAAAAAAAACTGTAGGAGCAGTGGCGAAACATCGAATGAGTGGAACTAATCAACTTAACGCACTTTTGAAAGTATAATCTAGGAAAAAATTTCAAGCCTCCGCATACCGTGAACGTGGTGTTACCGTAAACCCTTACAGATGATCAAAGATTCCAGTCGTGCTAGTAATGAAAACATCTTGCAAAAAGCTCAGTAGAAAGGAGAAGGCAGGTTGGTCAGTATATTATGAATAGTATTTAGGTAATATCTTATATTCTGCACATTAGTCGTGGTTTAAGATCTTATGAATTATGTGAATGCTTTCTGATGCTATATGTGGTTTTGATTTTTTTAGATTTAAAAAGTAGGCCTTCGCATTTCATGAGTCAATGAAAGTAGAGGGTAACTTCCCCACCTTATTTCATCTTCAAGTTTTTGAAGCTACAAAAAATTTTCTCTCAAATTCCAGATGTTGCCAAAAATTTCAGCCTTTCATCCACATCCGTTATAAAATTCCATCCACTTTCGCTTGGAAATGGCAGTTGCCATGGGAATTGGTAGCACAATGTAAAGCGTCAATGATTCCGTTCATGACTTCGGGCAAATACCCAGCAGAACTGGTCGCAAGTGCTAGATGACAATTTTTTCGTAGTATTTAATTGCGATTACGCAATAAATCGACTCTTGGGGCGTTGTCAAATTTTCAAGAGCAAATGACTACTGTCCTAACGCAAAAGTGGTCATGCTTTCTTTCGCGGTGTCCAGCAGCACCGTCATTTTTGAATGCATTCTCAAAAATAGTTTAAAACCGTTGTTTTTCTGCCTATTGAATTGCTTTACGATAATGACATATAATGAATATTCTGTTGTATAGAATGCTCACGAACCTGTTTGTTCTCTATCGAACCCAAAAAAAAATGTTTTGATGCAAATTCTAAGGAAATTTTCTTCGATAGCAAAATGCATTTGTTTAAAGCACTCATTAATCGCCGTAATACTTTGTGGTAGCATTACAAAAATGCACATTTCATCTAGCTGATTAGTTAATATGAATCACTTTCTAACGATGGGACTAGTTCTTGGAAATGTTTGCTTCATTTTGAAATTCTGATATTCCTTGCAAGAATTACAGTCCGCAATCGTTGACCATGAAACCATTCAAAAAACGATTCGATAAAAAAAAACGAACTTCAAAGAAGCCGAAATTCCGAGTAATTGCAACAAAAGTTTCACATTTCTATAGTGCTCTTTGACGAAAAATCGTAAAGCAAAAACTCATAATATCCCAGCCTAGTACTACTATTTAAATGCCCTGCAATGCACAATTCCCGATTTTTGACGTTTGTTTTCATTATGTAGTTTCTCTTTTATATTGTAGAGAATCTACCTGTTTCATTTTTTATGCATTTTTGTCACTTTGTCTTCTGAAAGTGCATCAAGTCGATGTCTTGCTATGTCCACTTGTGCGCTCCTACAAGTTGGTTTACGCCGTGGTTTATAGTGGGTAGCGAATGAAGCTAAAGTAATAAAATGGGGTGATTTATCTGAATCTACAATATCGCTTTTCATATGCAAATGTCAAATTCGAAAGGTGCTTTAGGCAATTAAAATGATAGCATGTTTAAGCACGCTTTACGAAAGTCGAAACATTTGAAGAAGGTTTATGAACGGCAAGGGTAGCTAAAAGATGAAAGATTTATTTCGAATTTTCATTGCTTTATTGCTTCGAAAGGCTATTGGAATTGGTATGCCAATTGAGGACGCGTATCTTGGCAATTCTTTTGCGTGTAGCTGTATCTGATATGTTCAATCATTGTGACAATCACCTTCGAATTGTTACATTGAATTTTCATGGGTTTTTTTCGTTACGTTGAATTTTCATGGACTTTTTTCTCTGCAAGACGGTTATGGCGACTAGTTTCAGCTGGGGAACCATTAAACTAAGGTTTTCAGGTGAGGAGTCAAAGAAAACAGGATTATGAAATTTAGTAATTACAATTTGCGAACTGTAAAAGAGTTCATAAACATTTCAACCTGACAAAAAAGCAACAGTTTTCACACATTTGGTTTTTCTTTACCACCTGTCTGATTTATACAAAAATGACTCTCTAGGAAGATTTGCGCAGGTAGTTGGACCAGTCAGGAAGTTTTGTCGTAAACATGCCGCCTTAATTGATAGCTGCGAAGCAGATAGGCAAATGAGCAGGACGCTTAAGCGCATGTCACACCACCTCCTCAGCAATGTTGTTTTAACTTGTTTTAATTGCAAGATTGCTGTGGCGCTTGTTCTTCGTAACGATTTTTCCACAACACTTCGAAACGATTTGTTGACAAACGGGTTCTCATGTCCTCGGATCATCGAATGAGACGATTTGTTGACAAACCCTTTCACACCACCTCCTCAGCAATGTTGTTTTAACTTGTTTTAATTGCAAGATTGCTGTGGCGCTTGTTCTTCGTAACGATTTTTCCACAACACTTCGAAACGATTTGTTGACAAACGGGTTCTCATGTCCTCGGATCATCGAATGAGACGATTTGTTGACAAACCCTCCTTGTAGTGTTCATATGAGTTTTGCCGAAACAAAGGATGAGGCGGTTGAAGTAATTGGAAAAGGCGACAGGAGTGCCTGAAAAAAGAAGGCTGCAGAATTCTGGTGGAAAAAAAACCTTCTTGCCTTGCATTTATGAATGCCTCGGAAATCTTATGAAAGTCTCGCATAGAAATATGGATTTGCTGGCATGCAGTATTTGGTCCATTGCAGCTAAATGTGCCTCAAATTCACGCTACTATAAATGTTTGTTCACCGTTCCTACATGGTTTTGATGGAATCCTGATTTCAACTGCGTAGCGTTTTTGCGTTTCCTGTCCTTATTATCTTCCATACAGCCGAAGGTCTTGGTACTTCCTATGAAATGAATTTAATTTGCACTTTTTGCCAACTACATTTCGTTAAACTTAGAAAGAATTGAGTAGGAATGGGATACAATTTCAGAAGATCATGCCGACCATGAGCATGTCCTTCTTTAGTTAGTGTTGATCGTGTTTCTCCTCTAAACGAGATGACTAGGAAGTATAGCTTTCGATAAGCTAATTGGCGTATGGCAGATTAACAGCAAATCAGCAGGTTTTCTGAGAAAATCGTCTGGATTAGGAAGCAATGTTATTAGCTCATGATATTTGAAGGCCCTACAGCACATCAAGCATCAAAATCGAAACTCTGAAGAAATGGGCGAAGAGCACATTTATATCCATAACAAAATTGCTCAGCAGTGAGTTTTTCGATTTCTTCTGGTCTATTTGCTGCAATGTTTATGACAAGCTCCATGTCTTGAGGGCTAATTCTTTTAGAAGTGATTTAGGATTTCACGAGTTATTAGCTACGAGTTATTTGAGTTCACTTTCGCTGCTGCGCGTCGTCTGCATGAAGTAAAAGTAGCAATGATTTAGGAGCTCGCATTTCCGCTCATCTTGAAGCCAGGCGTCACAAATTACCAAAAAGTATCACCAATACGTTCATAGTTGAACAGAGCGAATCACATTACAAATCATTCACAACGAATCCGCTTTTACGGTGTTCTGCAATCCAACCGATTATGTTCTGCAACCCAGCATTTCAGGTGCAAATTTTAGGTACATTTAATTATCTGTGCTTCTTGTTATATTCACTCGACAGAATTCTAGTAGACGCTACTGATATAGCGTCATCGACGTTATGAGTTTTTGCGTATACTTCATATGCCTGTACAACTTCTCCGTCATGCATTTTGCAAGAGTATGTTGCAGGACGACGTTGCGGATGTCATTTTTGTTTCGGTTTCTCAAATCGGAGAGCATTTTTCATTGTTGTGGAGTTATCTATTTCTGCGCTTTCATGCAAAAATTTACAAAGAATAAGCTATGATCAAATAGTTGATTACATCCGTCGGCGTAAATGCTTGTCTATCAATCCAAGAGCCATAGTTAAAGGCTGTAATAATAGAGCGGCGATAGCAATCAGCATTTAAAAAAAAAGCGGAAAGAGCGTCTTTGTAGTGATGTTTTCATGATCTCTCTTGAAATGGTCATTGAATTATATTGATGTACGTTAATTTTGCATATATTGGCTCTGTTCATATTGCACCTTTCTCGATGATTAGTGTGCGCATTGACGAAAATAAGCACCAGACACTTCGCTCGAATATAAAACACAGCGATATTAAAAGAGCAATGTTTCTAACCTTTCTGATGGATAATGTCAACATCACTATTTTGGTACTTCCAGTAGGCAACCACAATGTGTTCCTATCTATCACCGTTGATTTTCAAATGAATTGCGAACAGTATGAAACTTTATTTTTTATGAAGCATTTGATTTCCACCTAAAAGAGAGTTGTATTTCTAAACTCGATTTACCCATTTCGTGAAGAGAAGGAAGCCTACAGGAAATTCCATGTATATGAAATATTCGTGGACAAATTTTTGCTATGTAACCGGCCGGATGCTTTTAAAAGGGCAATTTATCAGTCGAAAATTTATGCAAATTGTCGATGGTCTATGGAAACGCATCACTCATATTACGTCATTGCATTTTTTGAGCGAATAGGTTTGCTGGGCTGAATTGCAAAGAGACACATCATTGGCCCACTTATCTCATGCCTTTCTTTATAAAATTTGCAACATGAATGGAGGCTAATTCCATAGAATTATGTTGTTGTTTGAGAAATCGATAGATATTTCAAATTTTAAATCCAATTTCAAGGACATAGGCATATTTTTGAAGTAAATAAACTTTGAGAAATCGAATCCGCCTATTGATATCACATTTTATGTTCACAAAGTTATTTAGTGAAAAATTCTCAAGATCGAATTCTGTAGGTCTAAGTCATCTCAAATATTATCTGTGAAGAACGAAGGTTTTATCAAAATAATTTTCCATCGAAGAGACGCCAATTTATTGCGGAAAATTTTGCTTCATAAAAAAAATTCATTGGAAGTAATAGAATTTTCAACGATGAGAAAATGATTGATGTTTGAGATGAAATCATACGCAACATTTTTATGCGTATAAAAATTGTCATGTTCACGTCATTTGAACAATTCTATTAGTGAAATCTATAGGCAATTGAGAGAAGCGTTCATTTTAGTGTAAAGCTCTGATTGAATATATATGTTACATGATACGCTAATGCGATCGTCACATGTGATTGGTGAAGCATATAAGCGAAAGCGAAGCGGACGATGTGCTCATATTTCTATAATAAGTGAGTTGCGCGTAGGGTTTACGCATGATTGCATACCATATTTCCAATAATAATTTTCTTTGTGGAATTTTGAGGGATAGTAAGGGCATCGCAAATTTTTCTGATGAATAAAAAAACTTTCGAGGAATTCCGAAGTAATTTCGACATAAAATCAATGCGCTTATTAGTTTCACGTACCTTTTAGAGTTATTTTAATCATATAACAGCTCTGATAAATGCACTAGAAACGTGCGCATTCGAAATAACAAACACCTGAGGGGTTGTACTGTATAAGATTTCATGAATTATGCAAATTCTTCTGCACATTTAAATTTCTCTACTGTCCATTTTGTTGGCGTTTCGCTTCCCATCTTTAAGCAATTCTATCTCTCGAATAGGATCATCATGAATGTTAGTGACTTGTAATTCCTCTAGAATCAACCGAATTGTGCGAGAAAATTCAACTGCCTGCTTCCGAAAAATTCATATAGTTTCTCGAAAAGATAGTTTTTAAAACAAATTCTGAGTCATTCTGCTTTTCAGCAGCTTTGTTCTCAAAATGTACAATTCGACTGCACTCGCACAATGTTCGCTATGAAGAGCAGCAGCATATATACAAACATGAGGCGAGCATTCTCTACATTTGGTTGTTTGTCAAGCTGCACTCTATGTATCGCCCCTCTCTATTCGTTGCCTCGCTATGACTAAAAGCCAAAATAGCTTCAATGATTTCATAGCTTAAATATGCATATCGTTTACGACTGACTGCGATACGAATAGGCGCACTTGTACTCTAATAAATTTCGTAACATTCCGATGCGCATTTTTTTTTCGAAAATAAAAGGGGAAATTGCTGCAAAATGCTTTTTAATTTGGTCAGTTGAAATGTGAAATAAGTACATAGTGAGAGCATGAACGGGAGTCGATTTTTCGTAACGTGTTGGCAGTTTGATGTTATTTGATCGCATTTCATGATTTACATCGCCGATTGTGAGTGCGTTAATTGTTGGTATGGATCACATTGCGAGTCGCATTTTCCTTATGGAATGCATCGAATTGGCGATTCACAGAGATGCCATTGATTTAGTGCAATTTTTTTTTGTGCTTCCATGCGACAATATTGCTGAAAAAGAACGCGGTATTGCTCGTCTATTTCAACTCTTCTCATCTGTAAGACTCAATTTATAACGTTCAATGAAAAATACTCATTATTCAAGTTTCCCACAGCAACAGGGATTCTTTGGGTTAGTATAGGAACTTGAAAGTATTCGGCCGTTTTGATTAACCCGACGAATTTAAGCAAATTGCTCAAAAGCGGTTAAATGACCGAATAATGCAGGTGCCTATATATATATAGAATGTTTCAAACCCGTCTTTTTCAGGGCGACATCAAACATTTAAAGTGCATTGACGCTAGGGCTGTTATTAATACAACTTTATTGGGACGTAACTTGGACTCTAATTTACCTAAAGATCCTTAATTATAGCTATGGTCATAAAAATGTTGATAAAATCTCTTAATATCTCTTCTCTCTAGAAGCGCAATTTAATGCCTAAATGCCTGTCAACTTCTTCGTTCGTTTGAATTTCATACTACGCTTTTTAGTCGTTTTCGTCTACTGCATAAATGCTCAAAAGCAATGTAAATAGTGCTGAGCTGTTGGAAGAAACATGATGAGTTAATTTTCAGTGAGGTGCAGTTAGGCAAATGGAACGAGTGGTTCCAAAATTTTTCACGCATTTGATTTGTTACATGAAGAGAGAAATATATCTGCGCGAATAAACAAATGTAACAAATATTCTAGAAGCACACATGGTTCGGGATGGGAGGGGAGGCTTATAAAAAAACTTTCGGACCTCTGCTTCCATTTTCCTAACTGCATTTTTTTGAAGTCACTCAGCGTAGTTTTTGGAAGAGCTCAACAAGTTGTTTTTGAGCACTTGTATAGTAGACGAGAGCGAGTAAAAAGCGTAGTATAAAATTTAAGCAAACGAAGAACTTGAGAGGTATTCAGGCATTAAGCAGCAGCTTGAAACGGAAGATTTTTTTATTAAATTCTCTGTGATCTTCTATGAGTTGGAATCTTCTATGAGAGCTACAGTCTAATTCATCGGCAGGTGTATCAAGTTCACGTCGTTTTTGTATGTAGTGGCACGTGCTTCCTCCCTTGTCACTGAGCGTTGTTTTTAGTTCTATCGCAGTGTGGTGTGTGCATTGTCCGATGAATGAATACTAATGGGGCAGCATATGTGTCTGCCATACGAGCTGTCGACTGCCATTCGGCGTTCCACCAAGAGATCCGTTATTTCTCTCCTTGAATTGTTTTATTTAATCCTTAGGAAGCCTTTTAAGGTACTCTATGTGGCATACATATTGCTAGTTCTTTCCATAAACTTTTTCCGCAACCAATGTCGATGTATACAAATTTGCTCAGAATTAGAGTTGTATGCATTAAGAAGGACATCTTGCATCTTCCTCAAGAAGTTTTTTTTTTTTTTTCACTCGAAAAAATTTCGCCGAAGAAATGCTATTTTTCATTTAAAAAAAGACCTCACGAGGTGATCATAAGCTTCACCTAAGGCTATGAATCTTGTTTTTTAGTAAATAACGGTTTCATTTTTCTTGACAGTTTAAATTAGTTGCGTTATTTCTCCCCATTTTATATCATATTCTAAGTTTCAATTATTTCTAAACGCTTTTTACACTTACTGTCGTAAGAGAGGTCTATCTTATTTCCACCGTATTTCCAACTTCCAACTTTGAAAATTGTCGATAATTGTGATATTTTACATTGTTGTGCGCAAGCAAAAATTTCGCTGATATTATCTGTGTAAGAAAGCATGCAGAAAAGTGGCTAAGTGTTCATAGACTCCCATTTATGGTTAAAGTTTAGCTGATGCCTTTTGATAAGTGGTGAATTTTTGTGAAATTCATTTATGAAATATGCCTTCAATTTTGTGGCTAGAAGTCTTCACGAAAACATATCGCTAAAGAATAGAATTGGAGGATACTGCATAATAAGTTTCTCTCTATTTTGGCGAATTCACTAAGACCGTTAGTTTATAGAATTGTTGAAAGGAAATACTTCAGAGCAAGTGATTGCAATACGTACTTATTGATAAACAACAATGTTCCTTTTTTTTGCCGCAAACTTTTCCTTTCCATTTGTGAGCGAAACTCGTTCTGAAGTGAAAACAACAGTGCCCACATTTCCTTTGCTAAGACCATATTGGCGTTTCGCTTTTTCCACTCGATTATTAAATTTGTAGAGTTAATTGGCGCTAAATATCGGACCCTCTGAAGAAAATACCGATCCTAGAATGCAGCTGCTATTGATATATTCTATTCTAATCAACAGTTCGAATGATTCTCCTATTCAAATTCCCATTTGAAGTTAGGGAATAATCTATTTCAAATTTACAGTATAAAAGTTCAGATTCGACGGTCATCCTTAAATAAATCCACTTATTATAAGCGCCTATTATAAAAGCGCTATTGTCTTTTATTATGATGTGGATTATCGAAGGCTTTTCGTGATCGTTGCATTCCATTGCGAGTGATAACGTTCAATGTGTATTGCGATTGAGGGACAAAAGCAGGAAAAGGGCACTTAGCAATTACGTGATACAGAGCCGAAATTCCAAAACATTGCGGCAGAAACCGAGAAAAATGCCTAAAGAAACCGCTGTTCGTTTAACGGAAGAAAGGAGGGCAATTTTTCAAATGAGTATGCTTTTAGGTGCATGAATTACATCGTAAAACTGAGCATTCGATCGATATTTTGTGTTTTTCCCGTCGAGCTGAAATTTTCGAGCTTTTCAACGTATAATAGATTGGAGGAGCTTATTGAATGAATTCAATTGATGAAAATTATTCACAGCAGAAAAAAATTCAAAACCTCGAAAATTCGAACATTCCAACGACATAATATTGGATGGTGTCGTAATTGTTCTTGTCAAGGAGCTATTTTCACTGCGGTTGCAATCTCATTCGTGGCATTTCCTTGGAGGCTCCGCAAGGCAATTTTTTGCTGTAGAGATGCCTGCTTCACGAGCGGTTTTTATCATTTCCATTATGTTAAACTTTCTTTTCACCTCCGGAAAAGTATCCGTGATTTACTTCTTTAGAGAGCGTTCTAAGCTAGTCGTAAGCAAGTCAAAAAACTGCGTTATGATCCAGTCAGATAATAAATGCATTTTCAGCTGGCTAGGGAATAGTGGAGCATCTCACGAAGTTTTTTTTTTGTTTGGATCTTTGAGTGAACAGGTCTGAGTGGGCGGAAGATGCATGAATACAGTCGAAAAAAACATTTAAATAGCTGTCAGGACTTTCGAGCTTTATGACTCGAACATATGCTTTCCCAGATGAGACGATGAAGATGAACCGAAAATTTTTAAGCTTATTTGGTTGAAGGGAGTTGAAACTTCTTAAAGCTGAGAAGACATCGAAATCTTCAGGCTAGGGCGAGCGAAGCAAGCGTAAATACTTGAAAATAGAGCGCTGTAGTTCAAATAGCGACGAGTGGAACGTACAAATTTCCTAACTTGCCTATGCCACTTTGCCATGAACGAAAGCTTTTCCATGCTTCCCCATATGCCGGTCTGCTTTGAAGTATATAACTAACGGGTGATTTGACTTTGAATGTAGGGACGTGATGGATTCAGTTTAGCAATCAAGTTGTTTTGGAAAGGCGTTTAGTGCATAGTGAGTAAATATGATTGCATACAAATGTGTTCCTCATCGTTTTGCAGCTTCCTTCTATTATTTGTTGTCTTGATTTTTCTTTCTCTGCTTAGATGGATTCCAAGACTTGAACTCGAGAGCTTTCGAGTTCTTCGATTCCATTTTAAGAGTTTTGATATCGCTCTAGTGTAAATGATTTTCAAGTTCAAACACCGTTTGCTCACTCGCATAATAACGATTAAAAGTGCAAATTTTGCTGATATTTCGAAATCTGCTAAATTTTCTACAGAGAGTCGATGATGTTGGTTTGCAGTGAGTTTCAGTTTGAATTTACCGTTAAACGAATATTTAGATGGCATCATGATAAAAGTTATATACCGATTTCATTGTTTCACCTTGAAAATGTGATTGCGCTAGGCTTACAGTGACAATTAAACAGTTCCTTTCAATCAAATTGAAAAAAGGACCCATCGCAATTGTAATTTTTCCTATGAAGAAATTTTCGCTCCATAAAGTATCTTTTTTTTCTCATATAGGACGATCTATGCTGATATTCTTTCTGAAATGGGCAAAAAAAATGAGCTTATGGAAGGAATAAGTGATATGCGTCACACTGCATTTGTCCGCTTCGCTTCGCTAAAAAAAAAAATTTGCCTGTGACATTGGAGTCATCACTTAAACAAAGATGATCCGTGGAGCGGCGCAGCACTAGAGGCAGTTTTATTCTGACCGAAACGATATGCCTCACAAATGTTAAAGAAATGCTGATGCCGGTTTTCATTTTTAATTTCAGCGCTAGTTTTTTGATTGAGCCTGATTTTATGGGATTTTAAAAGGAACTACTGATGGAAGATTGTTGGTTTAGTGTGAATGATCATGCAAACTATTGAGTAATTATGTAAACATAAAGCAACAAGTACTTTGTTTTTATTTGCAAGGTTCATTTTTGCTTCTATCTTTTAGACTGACTACTCATGTTACACTGCACTATGACGTGAAATAGGGTGGTTGTTTATCTCATTAATGTCATTGGTGAACACATCATTGCCTATTGAAATCGTTTTTGGCCACCTGCGCCATGTACTACATAGGATTGTTATGTTCAAGCCTTAGAGCTTATAACTGCCCCGAAAAAAATATTGCTCTGAATTCAGGTTCTTCGATAAGCTTGCTCAACGACAAATTGGAGAATAAAACGTGCATTGGGAGTAATTTGCTATTGAATTACAACACTTTATTTGAAAAGGCCACCGGAAGTAATTTTGGTCTTCATTGCAACGGTTTGACAATGTTCTTTTTTTTTCGTGACATTAAAAAGGAAATCGAAAGTACAATGTATAAACGAGTTGTACATTTCGATGATTTGAATGGCTTCTCATGTATACTTCAGAAAGAAAAACCTACCAATTGCAACAATCAACGTTATGCCCTAAGTGCCCACTTAAAAGGTACGTCATAAGTGCAAAGTATCATGACTATTACCACTTGACCGTTTCACAAGAGAGGCTCGAGTTTTTTGCATTCCATGCAGCCGTATCTTCAAACACCTCAAGTTGTGAAGCATTTCTTCAGATTTTCTATGCAATCATTTGATGCTGCAGGAAATCGATGTTTATCATCGTAATTCAACGATGTTTTTGATCTTTGAAGTTCACGAAATACAAACGTGAACGTATATCGTTGTGAAAGAATCTACTCCATTCAAGTGCTTCATTTTTCTTGATGCGTCCGTCCTCTTCCTCTTTGCTGTCACATCGAAACATTTTTCTTTTATTAATATTCATATTGTTTTCACTGTTTTCTTGCATTCTGTCAGATGTTTTGAAGCGTCATCTGCAGAGCTAATTATGCTCAATTTATTTTTTATATGACGCTATGGAAGCTCTGGCAATGCGACAGATGCTTCGAGGAGATTCGCGATTGCATGAAATTTTTCAGCTTTTTCATGCTCATTCATCCACTTAAAAGCCCATAAACACAACTGTATACGACGATGCACGACAATGAAAAGATCGCTTTGTTTGCTGTATGAGTGCCTCAGAAGCACTTATTTATTGTCGCTTCGGGTGATCACTTATGAAGACGATCCATTCAATCTCCGGCGATACTTACATAAGTACGGCGGTGGCACATGAGAATTACAATAGACGGCGACATGAAGCATTTGGCTGATGGAAAGATTTGTTGGTTACTGAGGTAGTCCCGACCAAATGTAGTAGAGAACGAGCGATTGTCACATAGATGAAGCAGAGTTGCAATTCAGCTTATTCTTATTGATTGAAACGATGGAATGAATCTTCTTTATTGTATCCACATCGTTCCTGATCTTTTCTCAATGACCACTACTGCAATCTATATAGGTGTCCTTCTTGATACATTCGAAGTGCTGAACTATCAGTATATAACAATTTGCACTTATCTGTTTTGCGAAGTTTCTGCTTCTTTACCACCTGAAATGACTGAAATGCCTTTGTCCTTGAAGAATATTGAAAAACTAGTAGCAAAGTTAATGGCATAAATATCTGTCAAAATAAATAAGCAGATTGCTACTGTGTAGTATGTTCTTTTTTTCCTTTCTTTCTTTTCTTTTTTCTTTTTCTTTTTTTTGGAAAACGGTGCCACCTTGATACCGCCAATAGCGAAATCCAACAAACAGTACTTTCAAACGCTTGAATCATTTGCTTCGAACCATTGCAAGCACCCACCGATAAATAAATTCCTATGAACAAGGAATTAGCAAACAATAAATCTGTTTTATGAATGAGCGCTATGAAATTTAAAATTTTTAACTGCACCAAAGGCTTTTAGTAAAAAACAGGTATCTCATTCGAAAAACGCTTTCCTACAATTATGCGTTCTTCGTTGAAGTTATCCAAGAACGACCATCTATCATCGTTATCGTTTGCTTATGTGTCTTGCCGATAGCATCGGTAACCAGTTTATGTAAATTATTTATTCGTTTACCTGATAGTTCCATGTGAGCAGCGGCTGAAAGTGAAATGGCCAAAGTTTCTGGAGTACTATGCATGATGGTATCATCCTTCGTCCAACATTTCCTGTCGATCCGTCAACTCCGAATGGAGCCATAGAAATCTAAAAGGTGGCTAAAAATTTCTCTACTTTTTTAATCGTTCTTATTCTTTCTGCGGCGGTTTTACCCACTCAAAAGCGAATCCTTTGCAGAAGACTTGTATGGATAGTTTGATTAATTGAAATCCGAAAGCAGGGGGTAGAATGTTTTGCATTTCGTTGATAGCTTGTGGCTGTATTTGTTATGATAAGAGGAACTGCAGAAACTAGGGCTATTTAAATGTACGCCTCCACCAGCACTTGGAAGCCAATATTTCAATTCCATTTCCTTCAAAACCATTTAGAACATTGCACAGGGCTGAACATAATCGCTGCTTCATATTTTGTTGCCTCTGCTTTTATGCACTTATGCAAATGTGCGGTTTCAGTGCTAACTGCCGTGATATAGCGTCTGCACGTACATGTATGTCATTCGGGCTCTCCACCTATCTAGCTGATCGTTTCATCTGATGGACTCCTGTTGCCTACACTCTTAATGTTCTGCCAACTTTCTAGTTCATCTTTAAGCACTGAAAGGAAGTTGACAGCATCCAATAAGGCCTAGAAATATGCTTACATAGGAGCATTCTGCAGCTTGCAGGTCGCAATGCAACATGAAAGGAAGAGTTGTTTGTTGTTGTTTTTTTCGTCAAGATAATTGGGCTTCAGTTAGACATCCGTGACCATCTTATCTGGAAGATCTCCTTTTAAGGTAAAACAGGAAATTCAGTAGAAAATTCAGTCCCCAAATGTGTTGTTGTATCCATTTTGAGTGCACTTATTATCGTTTGCTCATCACTGACAACTATGTAGTCTATAGCTTCTAAGCCGGTTGTTTGTTTTATCCAATGACCACTAGCGTCAATAAAAACTTAGGCTATTCGCTCTGGTTGGGCATTTTTATTATGATAGTGGAATGGAAGCAGATGCATACATACATACATACAAATGTTGTCCTTGGATCGCAACACTCCTACGCGTTCATGTTTTTTTTTCATCCAATGTACATCTCACCTAAATGGTTGTGAGAGAACAACGTTGGCACATTTCAATGGAGTAGCATCGAAGTGCCATTACGTGTCGTTTCTACTGACATTCCCAACCAACAATTTGTGTGATTCAAGGATGCGCTACTCATGCAGAATATTTCAGCGATATTGCCAGTTTCACTCATTTCTAACTTTATTTGGCACATTTCAATGGAGTAGCATCGAAGTGCCATTACGTGTCGTTTCTACTGACATTCCCAACCAACAATTTGTGTGATTCAAGGATGCGCTACTCATGCAGAATATTTCAGCGATATTGCCAGTTTCACTCATTTCTAACTTTATACATTCCCTCGTATAGTCGTTTCTCATGTTGAATAATTCCCTCTACGGTACCGAATGTAAGAAATGGGCCTTCTGTTGATCAGAAAGAACGTTTACTAGGCTTTTACCTCTAATCGTTTGAGAGGAGAGAAATATATAAGTTGTATTGAAACAACGGGAATTTGGATTTGATAATATGCCATTGCAAGAAAAGGCAAACACGTTCATTTTTCATTTTTGGTATTTTTGATGAAGAGCACATGAGGACGCTATTGAAGAAGGTCATTGAGTTGGTAATAGATGCGGTTGTTATTAACTATCAACGATTTCCTTCATGTGATTCAGCGAAGAATTGAATCGAAAGCGCTAATATTCCTGAAGAAATTTTGCGACCTTTGATATTTCTTTCTTTATTCTCTGTTAACATTCATTCGATTTATTACTGTGGTATAGTCATCTTTTTTGCAGTATTTATCTTGACGTTTCAAAATATCGGCCAAATCATTTTACCTCAACTGAGTATTTTTTGTGGACAACATAATTTTCAGCGCATATTAATTTGCCAATTATTCATAAAGCGTTGCAGTTGATGGTGCTCCAGAGCAACGTTAATAGCTCATCGTTCAGAAAATTAAGTCATCGGAGTTGGTGTATTAGGATGTCCACATTCAGAGAATGCTTGACAAATGAAATTTGCGCAGTTCATCGACCAATCGTGGTCATTTCCTTGCGTAACATAAACAGCCATTTGTTTATCTCGCATGAGCACTTCAACAAAGTCTTAGACATTTTTGAAGTAGGCTCGAAAGCGCGTGTCCATGTACAGCCGATGAAGCGTAGTACAAAAGGTGGGACAGTCAGTAACACTGATCAGCAATAAATGGATCTTGTGGCCAATGATGAAACACGATTCTGTCGTAGCATGCTATATATAACGTCGCGCTGGCTTATAGAATCAGAATGAAGTCTGCACTGTTCATCTTATACCAGAAGCGCACTACGATCTGCTTATCAATGAGAGGCCAAACGGATGCAGATGGCGATTCCCGCAAACCAAAATTGTTGCCCAGAAGCCACATCCTTCTTTTTGTCTCTTCTGATTTAAAAAACGAAGTAGTGCTTAATGTATGCCCTTGCAAATGTCGGAACTCAGCTTAGGAACCATTGAAAATGTCGAAGCCTTGCTATGGGGTTGGCGAAAAGAGCAAGGTTAATTAATAATTTTGTCGTCGAACGCTATGAGCGTACGTTGGCTTTGAGTGGCTGCTTTGTCCTATGGAGTGCACACCATGCCAGCTCGAAGGGATTCCCTGAGGTCTTTCCTCGCCGTTTTCAGAGGTGTGAATGGCGACTTTACGCACTTGCAATGTGTTCTTTCCAGAGATATGACGGATATGGAATTGCGGGCCTTTGAGGCCCACTTAGACATCATGGTTGACCAAATTGGCGAAGAGTCTACTGAGCTTATAATCGAAAGGCCGCGTTATGCACATGCTGTGATGGTGCTTGCGAATGGAGATGAGCCCGGTGAACTTCTCACTGTAAGTTTTTTAACAAATCTTTTACTCGCTCTTGACAATCTTTGCACGAGTTTTGCTAATATACCCTCTCATTTCCCATATTTTTCGACTCAAGAGCGGCTGAAGCTAGAAGATGAAATTAGGCATATAATAGGATGATCTTCCTCCCGTACGACATTTTAGACATCTCCACATGTCAAAACACGTTGATAATTCGCATGCATTCTATAGCGGTTGGGTTGCATTCTAAGGTCGGTCATATAACAGAAACCATTTTTGAAAGATTTGTATTGTCAGACGCTTTTTCAACTTTTCTTCTGCAAAAAGTGCATAACGACGGTGTTTCGCGATACTCTTGCACACGCGCCTGCCTGTACGTTCGGTAGTTTCAGCTCTGAAACCAATGAGGTTAGGATGAGAAAATTTGATGCAAACACTCTGCCCCAAAAGCACCTTCTGTACCATGTTATCCGCTGGCCGTACGAATTCAAAAAGAGCTGTAGACATTCAAAAGGTTGTAAAAAATTTAGCCCCATTTCTAGCCGATCGCGTTACCATCTCACACCAGTCATGCAAGAGGAAATGAAATGTTTTGCGGAAGGTTTGCAGGTGACCGGTTCATTTCAAGCATGAAGGCATAATTTTACGTTTATTGATTTTTATTGGAAAGTCGTGAAGCTAAGGGCACGATTATTTTTTCGATGAGTATGCTTGAAAGCGCGCCACCTCAGTTTCCTCCGGCGCACTTCTTTGTTTGATGATAGCAATCGGTGAATATTTACGCTATACTGGCCAAATTTCATGAATTTAGGCCCATTGCTTTGTAAGATGAATGCTGAAGGTGGTGTGCATACACAGATATCGGAACGCATATACGTATGCATAGACAACCGCGGCCTTAGTGAGCTTTGCGAATGCAATGGAAAAGGGCAATGAAATTAGTGGACGTACATGTCATGAGACCTTGAAATTGGTCTCCGAAATTGCCGACCAGTAATTACACATGCGCAATAGCGCATTTATATATCACCTGATCCCACTGTCTCTAATTCTTGAAACCTTTTGGAGGCTTCTATATTCCTCTACAAAACATAATAGATTTAATAAGAAAATGAAGTTAGTGCATTAGCTGGGTAGTACGTAAATTTATCTGCTCCTCAGTGGAGCCTGAAACATGTTTCGCGTGTAAATTGGTATTTCGCAAGTATGAACATACTATGTATTTTTTATTGCTCAATGCTCTTCTTCCAATGTCGCTAACCCTTGGGTTCCCAAAACAAGAATAGGTCATCACAAATATCGAAATGCTAGTGTTTGTTGAACTCAGTCTGGCGAATAAATGTTATATTGTTTATAAGATTCATCTTCATTGTACTATTCTTGATACAACTATACGGATTAGCAGTATACTTATATTTGTTTCGTGAAAAAGCTTGCCACGAATATCGTCACAATATTTGCTCGTATATTTCATCCGATCGGGTTTAGCGTTAGCTAAAATATAAAGAGAAATTGATCGAAGGGTAAACAACGCGATTCCGTACAAGGTTGACCGATTATACGATCCTTCAACCTTAATTCCCCATTTCTTTGAATTGAGCGCACCAATTTCAATTGTATTGAATACTTTATGATTGCTATAGTTGATTTCATGAAAATTTTTTTGCAGGCGTCGAGAATAAAGGTACTTGACCCTATTTTTATCCCAATTGAGGCAGCAAGCAATGGACATCAGGTTTTCCACCAATATTGTTCAGAGTAAGTTTCGTCTTATCAATGGCGAAAACTTGAATAAAAAGTGAGATTCAGCAGTTTTTAGTAATAGCACACTCTTTTTGTGACGTATCGCATGTCTTGCATTGCGGTTAATCGTGTTTTGAAGTTTCAATGCGTTCTTCCGGGCTATTCTTTCAGTAGCCATCTTCAAATAATTTTTTTCCCTCGTGAACTTTGCCTCTTATCATTTGGTTGGCACTCTTGTTATCTATGAGCGGTAAAATAGTGAAATTGATTCGATTAGAGTGATTAGGGCAATTGAACTAGTTAGCCGATTAAATGATTAATTGCAATGCACAAGCTACTGGATATTTCTATTTAATGTGAGGTGCTTAAAGATGAGCATGAAGAAAAGGTGAAATTCTTACTCGCAAGGGAAACTTTTTGGGGAAATGAGGCAAATTCTCTAAGGAACGGAGGATTTTCTATTCATGCAACAATGTTCCCGTATAAAGTTGTTCTCGTTTACTCAGTTGTTGTCGATGACCGTACAATATTCCCGTATAAAGGTTGAAAGTTCTTGGTAATAAATTTTGTGTAAACCTTTGAAAGTTTACGAATTCTTTCACATATTCGCTATTGCTATTTCATAATTTCACATAATAAAAGCTTTATTTTGCCTCAAGCATAATTATCGTCGTGTTATTTAAGCAAGGTTCTAATTGCCGCTATGCCATTGTCAGTGCGAACCATTCTACCGAAACGAGGCTGACATCAATATAATCCTATTTTTGAAGAAAAAATAATAACTTTTTTTGTTGGCAGGCATTCTCTTTCCTGTTGGCAAAAAGATTTATTGGCATTGGTCCTCTTATCTACTGAAGAGAACATTTCCCTACTAACGCTAATTTTTGCCGGTAACCTAACCCTTATGATGCGATCCTGCTATCCGAACCCCTTATTATTGGCTACAACTTCAATAGTTCGTAAATTTTTGCAAGCAGTGATAAATTCTTTTCGAATTCATCTAACCGTTCATCCTCATGCATAATACAGACAAATCGATCAAACACACAAAGGCTATTCTCCTCATACGGGTCACTTGGGTATAGAATATAAAGTTGTCTACGAGATGCAAGAAGGGAACCCTTATGCGGCGAAACGTTCCAAAGTTGTTCCATTCAGGTTGTTCTTGGGCATTTGTTACTACCGGGCATTTGATATTATCCACTACTATTTTATTTCCCGCTTCTATCATTTTAGTGGCTGGATTACTATCGCAGAGGCTTCTCCAGGAAATCATCGGTAGACGTCTAGCAGCACTTTTTTACGACAACATGTCTAGTACATATCAACTGATATTCTCGGCTAAACAGAATTGTATCATCTTAGAACAAATCGACAAGCAATATAGTTTCAGCGATAAAAATTCAACATCTAGGCAAATCTAAGGAACGGAGGATTTTCTATTCATGCAACAATGTTCCCGTATAAAGTTGTTCTCGTTTACTTAGTTGTTGTCGATGACCGTACAATATTCCCGTATAAAGGTTGAAAGTTCTTGGTAATAAATTTTGTGTAAACCTTTGAAAGTTTACGAATTCTTTCACATATTCGCTATTGCTANCAAATAGCACGTGAAATGGAAAAGGAAAACGCTTCAGACAACAGGAAAACCTGTTGTTCCCGAAGTAACTGAACGCGGCATTATACGGCAGAGGATGGGGAAAGGGGAAGAGGAAAAACAGAGAAACGGCATGCATTATATCGTAATAGAAAAATGGGAATTACTAGTAAAAGTTGGCATTAGCTAGAGAGAAATTTGTTTCAACAGAGAAGAGAATCCCTGCCAATAAATCGATCTCATCAAAAGAAAAGAAAAATCCTTGCTACGAAAGAAAAGTATTCCGTCAAAGCAAGCCATAGATAGCCATTAGAGTCGGCTATTTTGTTCATTTCCCAAGGCGACAAAAATGATGTCATATAGACAACTAGATGGCGGGAAAAAATACCACGTCTTTTCATTTCTCAATTTGAACGAAGTTTTTCAATTTGGTAGGTTTTGACGTTTCCGTTAAAGAAATTAATTTTCAGTGCAGATAATGCGTTGAGTTCAAAAGTAGATAAGAGAGGCGAAGACGATGACATAGAACGTGCTCTACGAAAATTGGAGGAATCTCGGAATATGCTCGATGAACCAACGGCAGTACAACCTAATGTAATTGTTTCGATGTTCTCGAATGCTTCTTCTATGAACAATCGAGTTTATCTCGAGCACAGTTGAGCAATTTCGTTTTCGAAATAACAAGTCATTGCCGTAATATTCACTTGAATGCACCGAGAGGGAATTTAATAGCGCTTTTAATGAAAGATGTGATTACAAAATAAGAAAACATACCGTGATATAATTGTGCATAACTGTCATATGTCTATAATAGCGATGAAATAGCTGTTGAATTGATGTGATTTCAGTTGAAACGCAATGTTATGCGTAACTATTGTTGAAGAAGCATTCATTAAAATCTAATCGACTGTTTCGTTATTGCTTTCTATCCTCCGACGTTTGCGAACGATAAGTAGATGGTTTAAAATTCTCTACAGTTTTTCTTATACAAAAGAACTCTCGAAAGAGGGAAAATCGAGATAAAAAGATACTACAAAAATGTTGCAAATCGTATTCTGAATCGTGCAGTTGCAGTATTGTTCGTCCGCATTACGAGAGTGGGTTTCCGTGCTGCTAATTCCACTATTGCAAATATTTCGATGCATGATTCTTCATTCTACTGGCGGCTTAGTAGGCTAAATATCTCTGCATCCCACGCACTTTTTCAACTCCTTCAGGATGTCGCATTCGCTAGTACTACAATACTGCATTCTGTCACCACGTTGAACGCTTCTTATGACTTCAGGCCATATTTATTCAAAGTGAAATGCACCTTGATGTTAACTTGCGCGACTGGCATCACTATGACTTTAGCTATCGCTCTCTTTTTGTCATAATTTACTTATCTTTCTTCCTAAAACCGTTGCTATTCGAGTTTGTGATGATGACCATGCTGACCACTAGTGAATGAGCAAAACCACTCAGAAGGGTTTATATGTTTTGAGTTTCAGTTCCCGAGCGAGCTTCGTCAAGAGCGACGAGCATTTCCTTCAGTTCATAATTGGTAACGAGCGTGAACAAAATGAATACGAATCGCAATCTCTAGTCGACTTGCTGAGATCGGCCAATATTTTCATGAAAACATTCAACAAATACCGCAAGTCGTACTGCATCCAGAACAACAATTACTTATTCGTCATTATATGACGACGGGAAATGTAATCGTTTGATGTATTTATGTATCGGTAACGTGCTGAAATAATTGAGATGTAAATCTCCATCCTAAAAAAATAGTATTATGGGTTATGCGATTTATTAATCTCGACGATGTTTCACTGATATTCGTCGAACAATTTCATTCGGTTACTGGGCTTAACTCCTAAGTGCAGTTTCCTTGCGATATTTCAACGAACATTTTTAAGCAACTTGAATACGAGCATGACACAAATGCACTGGAAATTGTGAGTGACTTTTTTCTAGAAGTGCTCCTTGATTTTTGCAGAAACTGCTCCTTGATTACTACGTGATACGCGCTTTCTAAATGCCCATTTTCAAAAGACATTGGCAGCTGTCACTTATATATAAAGAATTATTTTCTGTAGTAAGTACATGTCTTAATAATAATGAAGAGAGGAAAAAATCGAAAATCTAATAGATAACGTGCAAAATGCTTTCTTCATTCATGCAGCTTATCATCTTCGCCTAGGGAGCACTTTTTCATGACTGTCCAATGTGAGCATTTACCGAACGGGAATTCAAAAATGTCAGTGATTTTGCAAACATGATTTATGAAACTAATAAATCACCAGGAGATTTGTTTTCTGTGGGGCAAAGTAGCAGCAGGAAAGTTGGATCGAATTTGTTAAAGAATTTTGTTTTGAACCTTTTCTGCGCCATTTGCATCATTATATATCCGAACCAAAATGTGAAAATATTTGCTTCAAATGCCGTAAATGAAGGTGAAAATATTTCCGGAAAAGGGCCGTAAATAGATGGCTGTTTCCTTTAGGAAACGTGAATGTTTTTGATTAATTCGTTTGTGCTGCTGTATGCGTTTAATGGCGCATTTTTCATATTCCATGGCCATATTTTTCTCTCCTCTTCTATTGACTGAGTAAAACACGAGCTTATAATTTATAATATTATCATGCGCATGGCATAACATTTCAGCCATGTGCAATCCAACTACGAATTGTTGAGCTGCGCACATTTGCACTATCCATATACATCTGAATAGGAGGAGGTTTAGGTGTTGCATTGCTCAGCGATGTGCGTAACGCATGAAAAGATGTAGTTGCAAACGAGCCGATTGCGCCGACGGGTAAGATGCAACGGCAGAATTTAGAGCTCCGACCACTTTCACATATGAGGATGGGACGTTTCAGCGAACGGGCTTCTTCGTTGGCGGTAGCTCAGTCCATAATAAGCAGTAAATTAAAAAAAAACTATATGCGGCCGCTTCCATACTGAGCACTGTTGTGCCAAATAAGCGATAAAAGGATTCCTCTAGGCAACTGCTCCCATCCTAATGCGAACATTTGCACCACAAACGTCATTTAGTGGCTCACTCAACGTCCTAGCTGATTCTTCCCCATATAGAGGAAATCCATAGCGCCAAACGCCAGGAAATGTGTACCCTAGCTGAACTTTGCGCGTCTGAACTTGAGCATAGTCGTTACGACTCGAGACTCGAGAAATACCGCGACTCGAGAAATAAAGGCAGCGAGCGTACATAATGACATAAATGCATTTTCACTTAAGAATAACAGCAGCAAACACTAGGCATAACTTCTCGCTAACATACACCTAGCAAGAAGACATGCCAGATTAGCTAGCAAGATACGCACCTTTGAAGTTCAGCTCATCAGACCATTTAGTTTTATAAAGTGGAAGTGAATAATAAAACATGCGCCACAATGCGTTCGCACCTTAACTGATCCGAACATTGCATTTATAGCCCTTTGCAAATTTGAGCATGCAAACACCTTATGACAGCATCTAATCTGCGCGTCTGTACGTTTGTTTGTCTCTTCTTCCGACTATTCCATCTCGGAAACCGCTGAAGCTAGTGTCATCAAATTTGACGCGCATAACGTACATTCTCGACTGACCTTGCATATCAACATCCATATCGTCCATCAACCTTGAAAAAATTCCAGGCGTCCAAACATGCGCGGAAATTTTTTATGTATGTTCAAATTGTCGAACTCATCGGATTTCCATTCTGAAGCAGCGACTGGCAGAAGAACTACTTTTTGCAGAAAATTTGCAGAAAAGTTCGGATCAGCTAAATGTGCGATGGCCATAACACATATTTTATCGTTTCTTGGTGATTCATGCAAAGGTTGATCTGATGGGCGGAATCGCGAATGCGGTAATTATGCTAGCTGCTATGCAATTTCTTGGGCCAATTAAGTAGGTGCAAATGATGTTCAAGAGTTGTTGGAGAAAGCCACCCTGTGGTGCACGTTGAGGACAACTAATTTCCTAAATCTGTTCAGTGATTGACGGGGTTTCTATTAGTAAATAAAAGGAAACTCACTAATATATAGATGCAATAGCACTGATAAAACGCAAATTTCAATGTTTTGGGGCGTTTAAAAAATTCTTCTTTTCGAGTGTAAATGTGGAGAGGAACGTAACAAGACATTGGAAATCCTAAAGAGTTTTGCTATAAACTTGCAATGTTCTTCCTATATTTGAGTCACACGCAGCAGTATTTTTACATGCATATTTGGAAAGGAGTACCGCCATATATAGCGCTACTCATTTTCAAATAGACACTGGAAACTATAGTTGTAAAAGTTACAGCCTTTATGAAACTTCTAGTGCATTCCAACACGGCGATGTGTACCTACATGTTGACTTACACTTCTTCTGCGAAATTAAGCAAAACTGATAGCCAAGATGGTTTCTCTTTTATCATATCATAGGTACAGCGTGGTACTTTATGTGTGCGCGTTTCGCGCCTCTCGCCATTTGCTGACACTGTTGATTTTCATATCTTTTTCATGCGAGTCATGTGCGTTCCACATCCGTCATATATGTTTGATCCCCACTTATTCGGGGAGTTAAGCAGTTTTGGAAAGCGGAGTGATGTGTACTATCATTTCGAATACTCATTAATCTAAAATTTCATAGGATTTAGTAATAAACTATCGGAAACTTCATATTATCGAAATTTTTTCACCGGAAGTACTTTAGTTACCTGGAGGTACTCGCTTATTCAGCGACTACCCCTCCCCTTCCACCCTCCAAGAAAGTTGTTAAGATCTTTTCAATTATTGTGCTCGAATATATGAAATCGTACTCTTCGTTACGAATTTTATAATCGTAGCGATATATTTTCACTCAACATTTTTTGATGCAAAGGTCCAGCTGAAACAACGTTGTATGTATAGTGATATATCGCATTCTATCACAATATTCAAACGCTTTTCGCTGCTGTTTATATATTTTGCATATATACTGTTTTAAAGCAGTTCCTATTTCATTGAGCTCATTTGCTGTGGATTTCAATCGCTTTTTAATCTCTCTAAGGTTTTTTTTTCATACTTTTGCAACTCCATATAAGCACTGCTTATATTTTATCGAATGTTTGCATTTCTATTGCATTAATTGCTACGAAAATTTTATGGGCAATCCGGCTATTAGAGACAATTGCTTTTGATATTCTTACAAATATGAATTTCACGTGAAAAAATTTTTGTGTCTATGAAAGAATTCTTTATGTTCCATTTATTAAGCGAAAACAATAGGATATTCTGATAAAATAGTCCTCTTTTTTGATGTCATGAAATATTATTGCCCTTCATTATGACACATATTGCTCTAAGTATGCTGTTTTATTGTCGATGAGCTGTAGTTTTATTACATTCCGATATACGATGAATATCCTTCTCGGCATATGAAATTAGATCTGTGAATAATGGAACAAATCCACAAAATTGTTGTTTTCGACCTATCTTGCTTTTTTTCGCCTCAATTTCCTGCTCGTATCTGAGCAATATTGGATGTAAGATGATATTTTAAAAATTGTTCCGCTACAATGTCATTGATATTAGAAGATGGATAATGCCTCTCAAATGTATCGCTTCACACATATCGTCTCTGAGTATTTTCGAGAGGTTATACGCAAATAAAACGATTTTCATATATTTCGTTTTTGTTGCTCGAATAAGATATGCAGTAGCATTTCGCACACGATGCTCACTGTTTTTCTACAGTAGTAGAGCTTCGCCATGATGACATTTCTGGCTAACATCAGATGACGTTCCAGGTACGTTTTCTAACGAGGTAAGTTATCGCCGTCGATTCAAGCGTAACGAACAAGGATTCAGAAGTCAATGAAATAGTTCCTATTATTAGATGCATTCCTCTGATGCAGGATGAGTTTGAAACCATGAAAACAAGGTTGAGACGCCCTTGCGCTCTCAAGCAAACTAGGTATGCAAAGTGTCAACGGTATGCTATGTATTGCAGAAATTAAGAAGTCCCTACGAAGATGCGCTATTGTTTGACTTCACAGCTCTGCAGGAGTTCAGCATGAGTGCATATAACGTATAGAAGAAAAGTGGGGATCATTTAATCAGTTTCCTTTGTTTTTTTTTTTTTTCATTTGTTTCTTCCAGTTACAAATCGCCGATGAACACATATCGTAACGGCTATTGGATACGAGAGCAATTGACGGCAGCATTTAGGTGGTTGCGGCAGAGCCAGAAATGCCTTGTGCAAAGTTTACTCTGTAACTGCACACAATCAGAAATCGTTTATTGCATACGAGAATTGATGGCAAATACTTTGTGGCACTAGTAAAGCGGTACACGCCAGGAATGAACCACTCGATCTCCGATCCATTAGTTAGCTGTTCACTTCGCCTTGAGTTGCTCTTGGACTTGCGCAATATATGGGTCTAGATAACCAAGATGATAAGCTACACCAAGGCCAACAATAGTGGCCAAGAAAAAGAGAATAGCCGCACCCATTGCTCAGAGTAAATACGAGAAGTAAGCAGCTTATAGTTAATAGCAACTGATCATCTTCATAAATTTCAGCTCTTTTATAGCAAAAGAAGCATGCAAATCTTTAAAACTTAGAAGGTACATTAAAAGGTCACATGCAAGCTATGTGCAAGTAGATTAGTGCAAGAACAGACATATGCAAACATTTGTTTAAAACGTTTGCAGCAAAAAAATTTGCAACATGGATTTACATGAGCGTCAATAATTCGACGAAAGAGACGTAGCGGAAGAGTGCGATTAGTTACTCAACGAAAAATGCAACACAATGAAAAAATAGTAGATTACATTCAGAAATGTGCTGGCATCAATTCTAATCTCTACGGGAAAGGGCTGATATAGAATTATCAATGGCATTATTATTTCCTTACAGGAAACCACACTGCTGAAACTCTTCCTTTATGATGCTGATGCATTTTTTTGCTTATTCATAAGGCTAATAGAACGTGCCAATGAATTCATATTCATTTTAGTTAGTTTATGCTGGCAAACTCACAATATCGATGCGTTCTCAAGTATGAAGAAGTTTTTGTTTGAAGTAAAGACAGTGCTTGGTAAGAGAATGGCGAAAGTATAATTAAACGAAGATGCATTCATCCGAAATAAGCTTTCCTCTTTTAGATTTCAGGCTTCGAGGCATAGCTTATCAGTGAGGCAAATTCTGATGAAACCTCGTGTAAGTACATCGAGGGTAGTGAGTGTTCGCCTTAAAGCATTAACTTTAATCGGCCATCGTCGTTCTAAGACTGCTAGATCATTCACACATTTATGAAACCATCAACCACCCAAAACGGGCATCTCGTTCCATGAGTCAAAGTAAGGGGGGCTTAGAAAGCCGCATAGATTGATTTGCATCATTTAGTGGTTGTGTTTAAACAATCATATCATCTTGTCGAATGCTAGATTTTTTCAGCAAATACTTATTACTTCATCGAATAAGCCGACAGTAGCCGCTGTTTTCAGCTTATTCCGTGTACATTTGCGTGCCATTTTAAAAGCCTAATTGCCGTTTGAATGGCATAGCAGTATCGGTGAAAGCAGCCCGGGTTGCGAGAGGCTATTGCTCAGAGGAATGTTTTAGAGACGATCGGATTACAAATGCAGGACAGGCAAAGTAAACGTCACAACGCGCACAACACATCTTTTAGCATTCTCGTTCTAAAGCGCAGATCGTTTTAGCTTCCTACCTCGGAGAGGGACACGGGACGTCATCCTAGTAGTTTTTAGGGCTTAGCAAACTAAATAGCTCGAAGCAGATATGTCACGTGCACCTGATTGGTGGGACGCCGGTTCCCTCTCATGTCTCTGACGTTGAACCTCAAAAACGATCTTTACTTAAAGGAAAGAATGAGAATCGGTATCAAGGAAGGAAGGGGCTAGGACGTTAGAAGGAAACGGCCTGCGATGAATGCGGGAGAACAGAGGGAAGAGGAAGATGGTAAGCGCCCAGATCTCGACACTTTCAGATTGTCGTATCACTCCGTGGCGAGTGAAATCTGCTTTTAACGTGTTGCTTCCTCGCGATGGTGTCCATACGGTCTTATTGACTCGTTGCCTTTTGCATAAAGAGACCGTCATTTCTTCTGCAAGCAGTGCCCCGCTTCACGACCATTTGAGGAGGATGTGCGGCACAGATGCATCGTAACCTGAGTGAGCGTTAATACCAACCTCCCTACACTTTGCCTCACTTAGTGGACGCGAAACCAGCCCTCTGAGTGACACGCATTAGATGACGAAGACATTGACATGATTATAAATTTCTTCAAATGGCACCAAGCTAGATAAGTGTCGTCGTCTGGGTTCATGAAACCCTACCCACTAATAGTTCACCAAGTTAAAGGCTGTCCCATATTTGACTGCTTCTTTTAAACATAACTCGGCGATGAGAATATGAACTTATTATTTATTGTGTTTGATGACAAGTATGGCAGGATGCTTTATTCATATTCCAGAGTGAGGAGCTTTTGAAATTATGCACACGACCTGGGCCAAGTGAAGATCTGCATTGGTGACCGGGGATGTTGTAGGATGTGGAGGAGTGAGAGAGAGCGTTGCCGTGAGTAGGCAATTTTAGTGGTGCATTTGTTTTAGTTGATTTGTTCAGTTCGCCTCGCTGAGTCCATTGGCGTCGACAGTGAACAGCGTGAACACAACAGCTTGTGAATAGACTACGGCGAGCATGTACGCCACCTGGTATGCGTGCGTCTTCTGTAAAGAAATTATGAGTAAGTTAATCTGACTTTTTTGAATCGAATCTCTGTTGAGAAACTACTTGATTTTGCCAAGTTGGAATTTAAGTTGAATTCAGCGGTTCAGTGTGAGCCAAGCACCCTACAATATCACCGATCATTCTGCCACAGCACAGAATTTCCTGCCGCTATTAGAACGCCCTGACGGGGGGAATTCTCGAGGGTCCTTCAACACCATCAAGATGGCGGTTGTGCCAAGCTTCCCTTTTCCCGCACATGGCTCCATTTTTCTAGTCTAGTTATTTCTGTCTGACATTGTACGCCGTTGGCTTATAATTCCGTTGTGGGTAAGCTATACCCAATAACTTTCAATCTCTCTTTATGCTTCCTCTCTAAGCTTCACACATTTTTTCCCCTCAGAATAAAAAGGAGAGTGCGCATCCGATCGTTTTGGAACCCGTACTGATATTGCTTACGTGGTCTCCATCGCCGTACTTTAGATACATCTGCACCATTCCGAATCCAGCGGCAGCATAGAGGAGTGTAAGAGCAAAGAAGCCTAGCGAATATCCAGTCGTCATACCCATGCCTAGATGAATCGCCACTGAGGTACCCATCGTCACAGCAATCAACTTCATGCGGTCGCTAAAATGATTTCTTTTCATGGAATACAATGATCATTCAAGAGGAAGAGCAGGAGCAGGTGATGAGGATGTTCCATGGCAGCGAGGCTCTAATGCAATTTGTTTACAGGGCCGTTGAAAACATTGCCTTTGAATAAGCAATGCAGCTTGTTACTATGAAGAAGTCCTCATGATAAATGAGCATAATGAACGTCCATGACGATATTTCATTCAACGCAGAGATTTCATTTTGTTTCTTCTTCATATGTTTCATTTCCAACGCAGCATTGAATTAGCGCAGTGTTTCGGAAAGCACCTCACAGGATTCTGGAGTACTTGATTTTTCCGTTCTCAGAACAACCGAAACACTAACTTTGAGATGTACGATGAGGCAAGGTGACAGCCAAATCCGATTGAAAACGGTGCGATGAAGGAAGGTGGTGCGACACCGGGAAGAAAACGCTGGGAGAATAGATATCCTTTCAAAACTCCCTGAAGATTATATGAATCAATACGCTTTCGTCTGAAATCTAGGTTAAAGCTAATTTTACGATGACTTTGAGCCATAGTTCCAACTTTTTCGTTCCACCTAAATTTCTAAAAGTTTTCCCTTCTGTTTCTACAGTTCTCATGAAAGTATCAGTAGTGATTGACAAATTGCAGAACTCCCCTCAAGGCGACTGACGAAGATTAATATCTTCACGAATAATCGCATTTTCTACGAATCACGATGCCATTTGTATACGATCTTAGACGCGTTTGTTAGGAAGCATCTCAATGCACTAATTCTCCAAACACAGTCGAAAGGCCATGTAGTCTCATTTCTAATGGCGTATTCGCATGCTTCCTCATCTCCGTTCAATTCACACGTAAATATGCTTTGTCGGAAACCTTCTCCCTGCAAATTCGATGCCCGAAACATCATACCTCTGCAATTGCGATAGCCAATAGATTATGCCGGCGATTTTTGTCCACCTCAGAGAATTCACCTGCAACTGGTCCAGTGAAATATCGAAAAGCAATGAACGGTAGGACGACATAAGCAGCAAGCGACGCGTAGAATTCGCTGATGAAGAACGACATAAACGGCGCTAGCACATATCTACTGAATATGCATCCAGCGGTCATCCCAGTGAGCATTACGCCCGTCCATGTAAACGTGGCGAGCATTCTGTTTCGATCCATTGCAGCGATCTCCGACTGATCCTGGAGTGTGGCTAGCAGCTCATCTCTTTCCTTGCTTATGACTGGCTGAATATCCTTCAACTGCTCTTGGCATGCTCTTGCCTGCAAAACATGTTACTATAGTTCGGTATTCCGACCCACTCTTGCCCCCACCCTCCTCCTCCCCCTGTCTGCTAGAGGTGATGAACAAGTATTCATAAGAAGGGCCAGGAGAGCGCATCTAAAACCCGTTCAGTTGTATCAACTGTGCGTCTCATAGTTCCAATTACCTATAGTCATCGAAAGTGGTCATCGGCGCAAACACATTTGAAATCGAGAAGCATCCGAAGCTGATGGTTCAAGCCGAAAATGGCTTCAAAAGTGGCAGCCCTGAATCACGAACCACCGAGCTTTGAATACGCATTTAACAAATGAAATCCTCCTATAGCTAAAGGCCTCGAGGTGGCCTCAGAAATGGTTTGCGCAATGCTTCCCTTTCATACATTCATAAAATCCAAGGAAAACGGAAACAGCGCATCAAGCGCTCTGAGCTAGGGACATTGCGACAGCTTCATCGCTTTACCTTGTGTTATTACGCTCTGGCACCTCTTCCACTAGTGCGCACAAATACAATTTTATACGCCGTCATGAAGAGCAGGGCAATCGTAAAAGAAGAGTATGCATGGATGCATTCGCTCACACGCAGGTTCACTACATCAGGAAAAGTAACACTAAGTCTTGGATACTCTGTCGACGTTTACTTAGTTACCTTCGCAACAAAAGCATCGCTCAGTTGCAGCGTGCGTCGGCGAAGGTCGTTGAACTCGCTTCTGTATTGGTTCGAAAGGAACGCAACGGAATCATCGACGTCAGCGGCCGCCATTCCGGGATGGGCAATTTTGTCGAATTCACCAAAACGAGACGAAGTCCGAAACCCAAACACTAAACTCGATCGCCCAGTAATGCCGACAAACCTGATCCTTCGCCTTTTATAGAACATTTGAGCAGCAAAATTTGCAACATTAATACCCTATATGCAAATTAACTTCATCAGATGCAGTGGAAGAAGACTTCAACTAACTATGCTACAGCATTCACATCAATAGTAGATCTCACCGCAACACTGTGATCTTACATGTGCAATAAAATGGCTCGTGACTATTCAGATACCTTTTCAGTATTTTTAAAGCAGTGTTAAGACATGTGCTGATTGAAATGATAGAATTGCATATTATGAATTTAAAATGAGTAAACATATGCAACAAAAATGAATTTTTATATTTGTTCCTACAATATGAATGATCTCTGCTCCCAAAAATGCAAGTTCTTTCCGTCATTTGTACTAGAAGTTCAGCTGTAGTGAGGTGAATCTCCAGCGGAAACTTTGCAATTTCAAGTTGCTTTTTTTCATGGCATATTCCACTGCGTTTTACTTCCTTGAGCGAGAGAAGTTGAATGCGCATTAGAAATCAGGCCAGGAAGAACCCCCGATGGCGCAAATGCGCCAAGAAGCTGATGAAGCCGAGAATTTCAACCTCTTTTAAAAGCTCATGGTTTTCAGCGGTTGAAGATCTGAAATTTACGCTCTTAAACTATGACGACAACGTGTAAAGAGATTTTGCAACAAAGGTAAAAATACCCTCCTTCAGCAATTTAATTTTGTCTATTTCTCGTCATTCTAGAGCTCCCAGTTCTGATAGATAGCACCATGGGCACCAGAAGCCAGAGGCCGCAACTGATTTGACTGAACAAAAATTCGGTTTTAAGCATGCTCATGAAGAATGCTGATAAATCTAATGGCGGCCTGAGATCTTATGAGGCTGACCACTTGAAACTCGGAAGATCCAATTTAGCCAAGAACAGTAAGCAGATTGAAATCAAAAGGTCATAAGTTAGCTGGTTTCTTGGAAATACAGCCAGAAATGATTCTCGATATGTATCTGCAATTGAAGTTGATGCGCTGCATGCTGATAATAAAACATTGGTTGCAAAAGCAGACGCATAAAACTATGTAATGTATTTTATGAAAAAAACAGAAAAAAAGGATTGCAAAGTAAAAGCAAAACAGAACAAAATAACGAGAACGGGAAAAAAAAACAAAAGGGAAAATATTGATGCAGTTTTATATTTCATTGGTATGACAAAGAAGAAAAATCAGAGCATCGATGAGATTTTTGCTGCAACTTCTTCCCGTCATATTTGAGCATTGTTAAAGTTGAAAGAGAAAAATAAAAGGCCGTTTACATTCTTGTCTACACTCTTTAAAAATTAGGTTTGCTATGCAATTCATCTACTGCAAACAAAAACACCTTGACGAAGCTAGTAGGTGTAGCTTGTTTATTTGAAATGTCAGTAGCGAAGGTGAGCATATCTTTGCCAATAGCAAAGGTGAGCATATCTTATCGAGCAATTCATATCAGTGAAGTGATATTGCGCCATTCAGTCGCATTTTCGTTGATATATTTTACAAAATTGTTCAGTTTTGTGATGCTATTCGTTGTGCAAATGTTGTATTTAGGAATTTCGTTGAGCACTCTTAATCAACTCTCTTCAGAGAAGTGGTTTCAGTGACAAAGAGGCCAGCCGTTTTTTCTTCAACCTCTAAGCCATCATTGTAATCTTCAAGGAAGTTCCACCCAATCTTTCAAGGGAAATATGAAATTCTTCTTCCTTTAACGTAATAAGAATTTTGAACAAGCTGTATGAGCTGGGCGCTTTGTTGATAATCACAAAGCCTGACAATGTGATCACTACAGAAACCTGGTTGCCAGATTCCTCACCAGATTCTGCTCTTTCGATGAATTCAAATTGTCGGGTATTCTGTAGCAATCGCATGGCAACTGAATGAGGAAGTTGTGAGATAGTGTGACAATTCTTTACAATAGTTATCGACATCCCCGAAAATGCAGCGATGTTATCAGAGAGTGATTAGGGGAATGCAGTGTGTAAATATCGTTGCTACTGCCTTGCTTTCCCTTGCTTTATCTGTCTTATACTCGTAGCACGAATGTTTCTAGTCGCGTTCAAGTGCGCGCAGAACAGAGTAACCGCAGTTTCTGCTTATTTAAACTTCGATTCTTTCAATGTGGACAGCATGTTCACGCCTTTGAATTTTATGAGCATGTTTCTCTTGAATAGCAACCTTGCTGGCTCTGTCAGTGTGCGTGAATGTAGAAACACAGTTATTGACGCGACTGTGGTTATTGACAATGTGATCACTACCGAAACCTGGCTATCAGATTCCGTAGCTATCCAACTAGTTCTTTGTGCATTCGGATGGCAAACGTGGGTCTTCTGGACGTATTAAAATGTCACGGTCGTTCAGCGGACGATGGCATTACTCGTTGAGGAATTCGTTTGATTTCCGAATGAGAATAGTGAACGAGTGAAGCAATGTTGATAGCAATGCCTAAAAATCCTTTTTACAGCTGACGATGGTGTGCTGCTTTTTCGCATTCGTAGTGGTCTTCCTGTTGCTGCCGCTGTATTATGCACTTCGCTACTTATGGGAACTGCTACGGGTTGGCAATCTTAGACAGAAGGCGGTCTTCATAACCGGATGCGATTCGGGATTTGGACGAATGCTGGCTATAAAATGTGCCGAGAATGGGATGCACGTCTTTGCTGGGTGCCTAACGGTGCAGGTGCATGTTTCACATTCGAAGACTTCAATGTTCACTTCAGTGATGTTGATTAAACGTTGCTCTTATTTAAGTTGAGTATGAAAAACTTTTAGGTGATCACTGATGCTATTGTTTAAAGGTTTCCGGTGATCCATGCAGACACAGGTGACCACATCAGGCGGATGAGACAAAAAATGCATATTTCATGATCACAGTTAACGACAACCGCACCGCGATTGACTAATGGACTATTTCATTCTCAAATTTTCGTGCCTTATAAAAATATCTACTTTCGAAAAGATAAAGATTATTCGAGGATAGTCACAGACTAGTTGAACAGCTCCTGAAGAAATAATTTCCCTGGAGAGTAGGCGATCCATAGGATCATTTTCGTGCACTACATCATGCGCATTATTTAAAGGGAGCGAAATCGATTGAAGCTAATGCCATGTCTTTGGAAGGAACTGTCATCACGGTAATGATCGATGTGACCAAAGACGACTCTGTGAAAAAGGCTGCCGATTTTGTCAAGAGGCAACTTGAACCTGGAATAAGTAAGTGCAGCAACTTCTCGTTCTCACTGGGAATCTGAAGGTGCTGCAGTATCTTCTGAAGGTCGCAGGAGTGGCGAAATTGATAGCTGAAAGATTGTGGAAGTGCTTTCCCTTTCCATCACTTCAATTAGATAGGGATAATGAAGTTGGAATCATGTTTCCACACGATCGCTTCAGTGGCACACAAATGCACAAAAATGCCAATATATTCCAGTAAAAGACAATGAAGATGTCATAGAGAAAGAAAATCGTCCCCATAATGCGGTGACTAATTTCTCATACGGATTTTGAGCGACTTTGTAAATTTTCTCAAGCATAGGTCGTGGCTATGGGTCTAATTGTGGGTTGGCTGGAATAATGGAATCGCAACAGCTTAAGCGACTAAACTTCATGGGTATAGCCTTTGTCGGAGGATCAATACTCATCTCAACTATATGATGGTTTATCACATTCGCACGTTATTGACAGCTAAGAGGCCATGAAACATGCAAGACGAATTTCCTCTCCTGCCGATCGCTTACGATTCAAAAATGTAAAGGCCCGTTCAACCGGTTGATTTTATAAGCTCATGTCTTATGAGGAATTTTATCAGCGTATGTGGTTGCACGAGCAGCTGGTTGGTTTAGCTTGTTGAACTGAAATAAGCGCACTCTACAGGCCCTCAGACAGTTTCTCAGCTTGCTAGTCGTCTTTGCAAATCCGCTTTACCGGCATTGTCAATAGACGCACCGTTTCTGGGAATATGTTGTAATGTCTGCTTGTATGCATGTGCGTGAGAGCTCGGTAGATTTATGTCACTTTCAGGGTTTTAGAGTTCACCGGTGTAGTGTACATTGCGCGGTTACCTCCTTTGCCAACATTTCTAACGGTCGAAAAGAGTAGTTCTAGTCGTTGAAGAAGACGTTCTCACTAATTGGCATGCTTTTTGTGGCCGATCCGTTTAGACCCATAGTATCATAAAACAGCGGTTTTTGAGAGGATTTGCAAGAATAGTTGGATCACCATTGACGTAAGCGTGGTTTGATGTACATTTCATATTGCATGTTGACCACTCGTAGAGCTGCTGAAGTTAGCGAGCGAAATCGCGCCAGCAGGTATTGCGCCGGTTTCATGGGTGAGTTTTTGAACTTATCAATCCATTGAAATTACCTGTGTTCAACGCTTTACAACTGCCTAAAATTAACTAAAAGGTGGTGAAATGTGGGAGTTTTATGCATAAGCTTTTATGACTAATCCATCACTATCATTTAGTTCAACGGAGAATTTTGTTTCTGCGAAGCTGATATTTTGCATTGAATTATTGCTGATGTTCTGCTCAATGTATGACTTGAGGTTTGTGGGCAATCGTTAACAATGCGGGCATCTTCGCAACTTATGGTCCTGACGATTGGTGCTCAATTGAAGACTATAAATTGGCATTGGATATCAACACACTCGGCATTATTAGAGTGTCACAGGTTGTCATCGTTACTTCTCACAATTCTCGTACTTTTATCATCAACGATTATTCTGAGTTCCCTTCGATTCATGTTTCCAACTCTTAGTTGTACAAGCGTCTACTTACCAAAGAATCGAGTGCTGCTCGAATTAGGAGCTTCGGTAATCCCTCAGATTGCAACTGCAATCCTATTAGTGATATTGTCCATGTTGTTTTCAAACCTCGTTTCTTGAAGATTTCATTTTTTCTTCTTGAGGCTTTCAAACCACTTCTCAAGCAATCGAAAGGACGTATCGTTAGTGTAACAAGCGTAGCCGGGCGTGTCTCACTCCCGTATGCTGGTCCTTATTCGGTGGGGAAATTTGCCTCAGAGGCCTACATGGACTGCATCAGGTAAGTGTCCCCTTTACTATTGGATGCCTGAGTAGCGCAACTGCTCACTTTACTAGTTTTACTGCGTTGGAGTGCTTTTTCAGGAAGAAGTTGCTGCTTTCATTTATCTCAATTATGGTTCCATATCATATATGCTTATTTATTTTCACTATTCCTTTTCTGTTACATACAATCGCAGTGCATTTTCTTATTTGTAATACAATGATAACGACATTGTGTTGTCTGTCTAATATAAATTCCAACAAAATTTCATTGTTGCTCATGCTGTGGCATCTACAGCAGAAAATGTGTTCCACAATTTCTTTCTTGCAGGTATGAATTGAAACCATTCGGCGTAACTTGTTGCATCCTCGAACCTGGTATTTTCAAAACCGGGCTAGTTGATCGCGACGCTATGAAACAGCGAATCGATGGTGTCTGGAATAAGCTAACCGAAGAACAACGTGAAGAATATGGCGTAGCTTTCAAAGATTTTTGTAAGACTTTGAATTTGTAAAGTAGTTCACTGGCCGCTACGCAGGAAATAGATGGCCTAATGGAAATATGAGGTGATTTTATAACGCATTCGTTTACTGTCTGTCACATGCGAAGCAAGCCAACAATTTTTAACTGTGCTAGTACTCTATTATCTATATACATTTTGCATGCCACCTGAAACTGCCGCTTTGTGCTGAAAGTGCCGCTTTCCCTCACAACATTCAAGTCAGGTAAACAAATGTTCCACTCATTTTCGATAGATTGTAGTCCCATTATCACACATATTCCACACCAAGGTATCAGTAACAGTTGGGCGAAACTTCACCTGAAATGAGCGTCTCGCAGGAACTGACTTCAACTCCGTGGTCTTAAGTAAATTAGCGTTTCCGCAAATCGCTTGTGAGATGGGAAGTGAAAAAAGCCTTTCGGAACATAATCCAAATTGGAAGTTTTCAGTTTTTTTTTGTCATTGGTTTACATTGCTCTTTCTTTCTGGAAGTCTGCATGAAAGGTTGCAGTATTTTGTGTCCGTGAATATTGGCAACTTTTAAGACAGATGGAATTTTCCATTAATCATGATAGCCAGAGTTTCAAAATGAACTGAATCATTTGAGAGATTCCATTTTGAAAGGAATTTCTTCCAGATCCGCTAAAAGAATTTCTTTTTGAACCCTTCAGATATCGGATCTAGTGTATGAAACTTTCTATTATGCCCGCCTCAGCTGTCGCCAAAACGGTTTCGGATTGCACAGTCTTCGAACATCTTCGAACATCTGGGAACACTTATACTTGTTTTGCAAATGATCTGCTTGCAGATAACTCAATCGTGCCAAAATCAATATGTACTACATTTCTTGGGAATTGAGAATTTGCAATCCAGGCACTAACCAAGGCGCCCACCCAACCATCTTCTGCAGTTTTCGATTTCTTCAATCATTAGAACGTCGAACGATAGAACTATCAAAGATTCGGAAACATTCTAGTTGCTGCACATTGGAGCACTCTTTTCAACGATCTGAGTTCGGAGCATGTCGAATATGTGGTCGACAGCTATTATCACGCGATAACAGCACGATTTCCACGCTATCGATATCGTTGTGGCTGGGATGCATTATTGCTCTTCATACCGATCACATATCTTTCAACTGAGATTATTGATTTTGCCACCAAACTCCTCTTCGATCCAAAAATGAAGCCAGCTGCAATTGAAAATAAAAAATATAAATGAGCAGTTGGGAAAAATCCCGCACATATGACCATACCATTTCTTATTGTGCATGAAGTAATTCGCTATGGCTTCTTTTCATCGGCTCAGTATGTTCAGTTATGGTTTTCAAGACTTCCAATGCTATCTGTTTACTTTATGTGCTCAGTTAGGAAACAAGTTTAGCTAATGTCACCGTGATTGTGTATCGTTAATATGTTAACACATCATAGAGTTACAAATGAACATTTCTACATTATGCTGACGTTATTTAAGAGGCTTAGGACGAATAAATGAATGCTAAAAAATCACTCGAAGTATGCTGGAGGTTCGGCAGAATCGACCAACTTTTTCAATGTTCAAGCACTCCATAGAAAATAAACTGCGTACGAAATTCAAACGTATCAGGATTTGGGGAGATGAAGCGAAAATCGGTAAACCACGATGACGGCAGTGGACGCTATCTGTGTATGCTAACCTATATTCCGTCGTGCAACTAAGCTGTCAAAATTTGTGACTGAGGAAAAATAAGGGTTCAGTTTTATTGGATACCGGATGATGTTGTCATACTTCAAAATTACGCGCTCCATTTGTAGCTCATCGTCTCGGACACCACGTATTTGGTGAATAATTGCTTCGGAAGTCCTCAGTAGTAAGTATTGCTTTGCCATGCGCTTAATAAGCCTCGGTGAGCTTTATTTGCTGCTTGACAAATGCAATTTGGAATATCAATGCCATAAACCAAAGTGGCACTCCTAGTGTCCCTTAGGCTACCAGTCACCTTCACCAAAGCATGAAGTGTTCAGTATTTGCAGTGATAATATAGATGGCTCAATTCACTTCCCGTCCTGTTTGCAACCAAGGAGTTTCTTGGCCAGAAGAATTTCCTCTGCTCTCGCGATTTTGGCACAGCGCTAGACTGAATTTGGTTGACGCCCAAGAAATGCGCGGAAGGATTTGGCAAGAAAGTGCACGAATCGAGTTCTGGACACCGGCTCCGGCAACAGAACAACGCTTCGTGGATCGTCTCAAGCGAGCTGCGAGCAAAGACTTCGGCTTTCTGATTTAAAGTCTCTTTGGCGTTTGATATCTCGATTCAGACTATAGCTGCTCTTCAAAATGTCTGAGATTTTTCCGGGATTTTCCTTTTGTAACGATCTCCAATGGGACCCTGATATACCGCTGGAGAGGGTTTTCCTCTGGAAAAATTTGCATTGCGTTTGGTACAACACTTATTTATTCATATTTGCATCCATCTTTTATGATCCATATTTGGTGCGTTTTTATGTGACTCTCTTCTCATTGATATTCCAATCTTTCATGTTCTTCCTTTAGAGTGTTACTAAATACCTTTTTCTTTCTAGAAAAATAAAAGCGTGCCGCTACTGTTCACTTATACGGAGCAAAACTTATTACTCAGACTGAACGGCGTTACTTAACTAAACGAAATGAATACGCCAATACTTAAAGCTTACGTCGAAGTAAAAAAATATGATTTCGTTTGAAACTAAAGGTTCCCACAGAAAAATTCCCTACGATCTTTTAAAATATTTTTCCGCAGACAGTTCGTACATATTATCAAAACCTTTTGCAAGAAATTGTGCATTATTTCATGCATTAGTCTTGACAAAAGAGAATATAAAGTGAGAAAAAATTATTCTTCATTGCTACAGTCCATTCTTTGACCGAGTTGGGCTCTGCAAACATATTCACAAACTTAATTTTTTCTTCGATCATCATTTAAAAGTTTGTTGCTTCGAGGTAGTACAACATTTCTGTCGTGATGCCTTCGAACGAGAGACGTGTTATGATTGGTCGTTTCGAGGCGTAACTCCCCCATGAAGATGCGAATCATGTGAGTGGGTTGTTCATCAGCGAATATCAACGCAAAGATTGCGTTCTACTAGATGGATCACTCCTTGTATAGTTTATCTCTCTTGGTGCTGTTTCGCTCACACATTAGCCATCCATTAGAGTAAGTGGTTTCGCCGGCGTTGCCACTATTCATCTTTTTTAAGTTTTCGCTTGTACGTGTTAATTATAGAGATTTATGTTCCATTCATTGTGTGATTGATTATATCTTCTGTCCTTTTAGTCGCGACTTATTCAAAAATACTTCCGGTTTTACCGGTAATAGTTGTAAAAAGTTTGATTAGGTGACTTTACTCCTTAAGATTTGATACTGTCCACAAACAAAATTTCCCTCACGAAAAAGTATTTCTTAATAAGCGAGAACCGAAAGAGAACTAGTTTCCACAGCATTAAACGTATCTGCTGTGTAAACATTTCGCTTATGTCAAGGTCGTCGGTTTATCACAGCGCCTACCGAAAGTCTATGAGTTCATTTGGAATGTGAGGTGTGACCTGTCAGAGATTCTAATGAAACAAATGTACACTTGCTAAAGTTTCCCTTTGCTAATTCATGCTCTTAATGAAGAACTTTGAAATATAGCAGTAAATTATTGGAGCAGGACAAGTGAATTACGAGGGAAAGCTAATCACTTCGCACAAGTGCACAACCATCCTACTAGTGCAGCAAACTTTTCACTGCATCTAAACGCATCTTGTCGGACAGCATGGCTCATTGCTTTTGAAAATCGTATCGTTCGCCCTACTCTTCAGAGATGTATTGGAAAATCTAATTAGATCCGATCTACTGTGAGCTTTCCTGCATGCGATTTTGAACCGCAAATGCATGTCACATGCATTGATGTCATTTTCACACTCTGTTGGAACCCAACTGTGGTTCTCCATTCTTCAATATATTTGTTCAGTAAACGCTCACTCATTCACTCAACTTTGCGCTGTAATTTCTGCGTTTCTGCATGCTTCTTTCACTACATTTTCGTCAAGTCTCGAGTAATTAAATTTTATATGAGCGAACTTTCATCATGAAGAGTTGGGACATCGAAGTTCAACTTCATTCGGAATTGTTGCCGGATAATGAGCACAATACATGATTTCCAAGTCATCTTTTGAGGAGTTTCTAATATTCATCGCCATATTTTCTTACCTCGAGAGTCGGACTTGCAATTCTACATCTGCATTTTTGACGAGTAAAATTGCAGATTTTGCAATAGCCTAGCAAGCTAGATGTAACTTCACAACAACCACGTTGCCTTATCGATTGTGCCAGCACCGACCCGTTATTGGCAGCAATGCGCGGAACTAATCTTGTGCATTCGCAAGCTGCTTTGCAATTGATTGGCGCATTCCGCTATGCATATTCTTCTCTCATCTATATTAGGCTTCTGGCATTTGTAGATGCAAAGGAGCACAATATTTTCTTCCTGTTACGCTCTTCTATTATCTCTTCATCGAAGTAGAGAATCTATTGTGTATTTCTCGAATTTTTATTAATCGGTTGAATCGAAATTGCATACTTAAGTGAACTTTGCTGGGCAACTTTTAGTTTGTGATGTCTTGCTGTTTGTTGGCAACTACACTGGTGGTCTTCTCGATGTTGGCCTACTATGTACTTCGTTATTTATGGGAATTGCTGACAGTAGAAGATCTCTCTGAGAAAGCAGTCTTCATAACTGGATGCGATTCTGGATTCGGACGCATGATTGCCATGAAATGCGCACAAAACGGAATGCCTACATTTGCTGGATGTCTAACGGAAAAGGTATGCGATGCAGGGGAGTTTATTCCCAACTTCGAAGGTAATAGCGCTTCGTGCAAATGGGAGATGGAGTGAAGAGGAAGTCGTGAGAAAGGAGGCGAAAACCTGAAGAAACTATTATTTAATAATATTCCTTCTCAATGCTTTTTTGAGCGACTAAAGTTTTTGTGCTCTGAAAACGAGGAAAGGAAACTGCTCAAGTGCAGTGAATTGAAAGAAAAACAGAAAATTTGGTTAAGTGAGAATTGAGTAGACTCCAGAATGAGACAAGAGGCTGGGCATTATGGCTAAGTGCGTTTAATCGCACCAAATAATCTCTGAAAATGCGTTGCTTCCTAAATATCATAGGCTATGCATTTTAGGAGTCAACACTTACAGAGTTTTCATTCTCTCGCTGGATTTTTTTAGTATCTTGGAGGGAGCGGAGGGTGATGGAGAGATGATGCGTTATAGAGAACAATTTCATTTTTCGTGAGAACTAATCTGCAAAAGCGTTGATCGATTTCGTTGATATTCGTGGTACGTTATGAATTATCTCTGAAGTTCTAGCGGTTTTTATTTGCTCAAAGAGAATTAACCTGAGTGAACTCACTTTGATTAGATATTGCCAGAATAGGCTCCACTGTAGGAAGGTGACTTGCAACTCCCACGATCTTGCTATGCTGAGAGGGCTTCTAATGAAGGCACTTGACGAAGTCCGCCGTTTTAAGGGAAAAGGATTAGGGTTGTCATTATTTCAATGTACTGACTTAGAAACTTTGTTTGCATTTTTAAAAATAAATAAATAAATAATGAAACACTCCTGAGGCAATGATTTTCTATGCATGTCAAAAGTTTCTGGATCGTTTTCACATGAGGAAGTTTTTTGACATTTTGTTTTCAAAGCTGGAATAGTTGGTCTGGAACTATGTAATGTTAAACATGAAACACTTTATAATCCGCGAACCTTGCGGAAAATCAAATTAAGGTATTAAGGGAGCGAAGTCGGTTGAAAGTGAGGCCAGCACTCTGAAAGAAGGATCATCACTACGCACAGTGATGATCGACTTAACTAACGACGACTCTGTAAAGGCAGCTGCTGAATTTGTGAAAAAAGAAATGAAGTCTGGAGTGAGTAAGTATAGATTATGCATTTATGCAGGCTCATATTTAAAAGGCTATAATCTGCACAATCTCTGCCGATATTACTGCCGATTCGGTCCGTTTTATATGCGGTCATTTGAACTAAAGGTGGTTTCCTTGTTTAGGATGTCTGTTCTCCTGGATTATAGCCGACTGTAGTTCAACGGTGGTTTAGCAAATTATTTTTTTTTAGTATGACCGTAAGTTGATTGTATAGTAGTATGTTTATCAACATTGGGTTGGTCGTTGGTATGGCTCTCACTAGCTGACTTATTCTATAGAGACTCAAATTTACTGTTGTGAACCTTTATTTACAGCAACTTTAATTTCAACTTTGATTTGACAGCAGGCCCAGTTGCTAGAAATTTACTGTTGAGTGCAATTTGATATTTGATACAATTTACTAAAACTTTGTTTGTGAGTAGTTTCAATAACATTTTCCCCTATCGTGAGCGTCGTTCAAATTTTCTTCTAACAGAGCTCTGGGCAGTCGTTAATAACGCCGGTGTATTCACAACATATGGTCCCGATGATTGGTGCTCGATTGATGATTATCGATTCTCATTCGACGTCAATACACTTGGTCACATCAGAGTATCACAGGTTCGCTTTCGGACACACGAAGCGTTCATTATCGCACAGCCGTCACTCGATGCAGTAGTCCCATCTTTTAGATTTTATACATCGCTAACTCATATATATTTCGTGATCAAGCCGATTGCTCTCAACGAATTGAAATAGCACCGAAACAAATCCCATAGATAAAATATCTCAGAAGTTGTCCTCGAAAAATAAGCAAATCTGTGGGGTTTTTTACGATACATGCATCAGCCTTACTGCTACAAATACTTTGTGAAAGGCTGCAGAAAGCAGGTCATTCAGCGGTTTGATCGCTGTGCCTGATGCATTAATGGCTTTTGCTGAATGAGCCATTTGAACGAATAATGGCGCATACGGCTGCATTTAATTTTTCGGCTGATAGTACTTGGAGGGCTTGGCATGCAAGTGGGACTCTTTTTTTGACCAAAAGTTTTGACCTTAAATGCACTGATATATATATATATATATATATATATATATTGGAGTACCGCTACGTTCACTTTTGACGATGACGATTCGTGCTATAGCGAGGGAATGATGGAGTGGAGGATTTCATGGATAATTTTGGAGAATTGGTGGGTTGGGAAGATTGTTGCTATCATGTTGAGGAACTTCGATTTCGTCAAAAACTAAGGTCTTTCTCGCTTCTACCAAAACGGAAAGAAATTAGGGCTGAGTGTCAATAGAATGGAAAAGCCACTATGTAATCGGGATTCTCATATACTTCCTCAACAACTTTCTTTAATAAGTTAAAATTTGTGAATAAAGGCGTTCAGAGCAATTTATTCACTCATTTCTTTATTAAAAAGATCAATAAGACTAATTGTTTGAGGCTTTCAAATCACTCTTAAAACAATCAAAGGGACGCATTTTGACTGTGACAAGTGTAGCTGGCCGTGTATCAGTGCCATATGCAGGCCCTTATTCGACGGCTAAATTCGCAACAGAAGCATATATGGACTGTATCAGGTACAGTGGTTTCTTTATTAATTAGAGAGCAACTCTAATAGATCTTTTGGCTACGCCCATGCCGAGTTGATTTTAATTTAACGGAGAGTGTATGAGTGATGTTTGTTTGTATGTCTTTGTGTTCTTTTTCTTGTCAATGAATACTCTTTGCTCACTCCTCAACTGCGAATTGTTTTTTTCATATTCGATGCTGTTTTCTTGCACTATTCTCTGAACATTGTTCACTTCAAGAACCTGTACTAAGTATATTGAAGAAACGCGGACCATTGTATTAACGGCTGCCTACAATAATTGTTTGAGCACATCGCAAATTTTTGCACATTTCAACCACATTAAGGACATACACTACACCAGCAACATGTATTATGCTCATGCTATGTTTATATCTACCTAGGAGTTTAGTAAAAAATCAGAGAAAATGAACTCTAGTAAAAATAAAATTCACTAATGCTTTCGAGAGGCAGATGCAGATACAGTACTATGCCGAAGCATTGATACGTTTCAGGCAAATTCGTTTGTCGTTCTCATTAAACTCTGTGAATGGGTTATTTCAGAGAAAATGAACTCTAGTAAAAATAAAATTCACTAATGCTTTCGAGAGGCAGATGCAGATACAGTACTATGCCGAAGCATTGATACGTTTCAGGCAAATTCGTTTGTCGTTCTCATTAAACTCTGTGAATGGGTTATTGGGCACATAGGCGTCGCCTGTACTGCATGAGGTTGCGAATATTTCGATGAAGTTTTTCCGTAAAGTTTTGTTAAAAATGATTACTTCCTTATGCCTCTTCGAGAGCAGTTGTGAGCCATTGCTGGCGGATTCTGAACTGTGAGGGTATTGCGTTTGGATTTTCCGAGAGGGCGGAAAAGGGAGTGGGTCAATAGGATGCGTAAGGATGCGACTGATATTAATTGGCTCTGAATGTATGCCTTAACATCCGTACTATTCGGGTTTACTCATTTTGATCATAGCTGAAAAATGATTCGCCATTGTCCAAGAAATTTTTAAAGCAAGGTTTGTTATTTTGGGGAGAGGTGAGAGGCGGGGAAGGTTTTTTGGGTTTCCCACTGGGTCGATACCGGAAGAATCTTTTCGATTGTTCTATTGCAAATTTCCGGTCTTTCCATTAACGGATGTTCGAATCTTTGACCTCCACCTAACCACTAGATATGTGGAACTGGAATTCGTCCTCAACAGTAAACGTTTACTGTTTTTAAGAAATTCCTGGAATTTTGGCACCAAACTCTTCTGTGAGCCATCGTAACCAGCAAACTATCCCTCTCGGTTATCCTAGTCACTCTAGATATACATACCTTTTGGCACAGACTACAAATACAAACTTTTGGTGATTTGAGAAGGCGAAATATGTTGCGAGCACAATACAGCTGCGTTTTTAGAAGCAGTCGCGAGAGCACTATTGCGCCTACTTTCAAGAAACATGCATTTAATGCATAGTGATAACGAATTCAGCATAATGATGTCATTGGCTGGGATATAGAGCAATGATGGAAAAAACGCATTTCTTAAATTTATATAGAGAAGCAGTTGCTGAAAAATGGTGCGAGAAAATGAAGGAATGCTGAGAAAGAATGGCACATATGTCACTGATTGACTCAATTCTCACTTGCCACTATATTAGCGGTTATAATCTTTCATTTACAGACAGGAGCTGAAGCCATTTGGTGTTACTTGTTGCATCTTGGAACCTGGTGTCTTCAAAACAACACTCATTGATCGAGTCGAGATGAAGCAACGCATTGAGAGAGTTTGGGAGAAGTTGTCTGACGAACAACGACAGGATTATGGCGAAGATTTCAAAAACTTTTGTAAGGGTTTTTTCTTCTTTATTTGCTCTTAGAAATTTGCACTTGTCAGCGTACTAACTGGAAGAGTTTGGTCCGTTCACTATGAGCCGGATGTTTCCGCCATCCCACCTGTCTCATCCACCTTGCTCAGGTCCTTGAAACGACGAATGACTCAGAATAGGGAAAAACGGTGACTTATTGGTTTCGTTTTCATTCTCAAATTTTGATCCTTTTCATTCGGTTCTTTAGTAACATATGCAAATATTCCCTATCAGCTTTTCAACTCTTTTTTTTCGTTCATTGAAGAGGTCCGCACAGTTGACTCTAAAAAAACAATTTATAAAAGGAGGAGTTCTTCGGTCTCAGACGAATTCATCGAGCTCTCAGCTTTTTTGATTGCTAATGGGAAAGTCGGGGTTGCTCAAACACAAAGACAGAATAATAGAGCCGCGGAAGCTGAGCGCAAACTGTTTGCACACACTGGAAAAGTAAAAGTGGAGAAGAGTACATATTTATGGTTTGCTTAAGGACACTGTGATGAACGAGAACATGGTAAGGACGGAGTGGTTCATTTCTAAGGTGTCATGTCATCAATAAATAAATCTTCAGTTGCTGTATATTGGAGCGAAACGTTCAATAAACTCGGCTCTGCGCACACGAAGTATGTAATCGACAACTATTATCATGCGATAACGGCACGTTATCCACGCTATCGTTATCGTTGTGGGTGGGATGCACTATTGCTCTTCATTCCAATCTCATATCTTCCGACGGCAGCCGTCGATTTCGCCTTGAAATTGCTCTTCGGACCTAAAATGAAACCAACGGCGATTTCACACAGGAAACATGAATAAGCTCTCTACTGTTCTATAAGAACTTCGTTTGTATAGATCATAAATTTTGCGATTCTCAGCTTCCTCCTTTTGCCATTCATTCCTATTGATGCGTGTGCATTTATAATATATTGCCTTTTTTTCTCACGATAATTGTTTTAAACTCTTTCATTTTAAGGATTTTGTCGTGTGAGATATGAGATAAAAGGCTGAAGATATTCAACATCAACATCGCCCACTGCAAACAAAAAAGTAATGGCATAGACAAGTGGACATTGCTGGAATAAGAGATCACCACCATCTAATATATGCTTATGGGGATACTTCTTTGTTCGATAAGAATTGATATACGTCATTATACGCGATCCAAATCCGCGACCTTTTGGTTTCAGGGCAGATGCTTTAACTCCAATATCAACAGCATTATCAGTGAGCTTAAATGTGGAGTTGGGAACCTGAATCATTTGGGAAGTTTTTGAAGAGCATCGGAAAAATTTGCTTTCTCAATGAGGGAAGCAAATATTACGTTCACATGCTTTTAGACCTTATGAGCTGTTCTACGCCATTTCCCTACGTTGTTCTACTCCAGTGCAACACAACATCGCATCGTGCTGGAAGCTTTAAAATTTCCAGCTTGATGCATACTGCGAAACGGTGCGATTCTGAGGCATCACCGTTCCTGCTCAACCTGCTTTGTACATTGAAATTATGAGACCCAGCATTTTTCGTATTTTCGAAATTCAATGAACGATATTCGAGACTCGCAGAAGGAAATGTTTGAGAGCGATATGAAAGTGAAATGCGGAGCAATGAAAAACTTGAAACGTGCTCGACGTTGTGCGGACATGTTGAAGTATTATTCACTGAGGTAGTCAGTTGCTAGCGTCCCAGTTTTTATGATAGCTAGCGGACAGCTGAATGTAATATCATATAGTGGAAATATTTATAGCATCAGCATCAATTTATTCTATCAAATCTACCAACTCTTCCGTTCTCCTGCATCCACCATAACCAAACGCAATCTATCACAGCGCCATTACTGACTGGGTTCTAGGATTTCTCCCGACTACTGGATGTTGGCTTACCGATGTTTCACAGATATAATTCCAAACCACGAATGAAAGCTTTATTTGAATTAATGAAGGACTATCAAAAGAGTATGTATGTACGGTTATAAAACATATTTCACATTGGTGATCACTGCTCCTTTTTATCGTTCGCTAAGATCGCTGGTACAACGCTAGTCTTGCATAGGGCTAAGACTATCGAGTCGGCAATAGGAGCTGGCAGATAGGTGAGTGCGACGAAGAAATGTGCATCGCATCCACAACGATAACGAAGTCGTGGATATCGGGCGGTGATCGCATGATAGTAGCAAGCAATAACGCGATCGAGACATGGTGAACTTTTTTTCTGTATCTTCCTATCCACTGCCGCAATGTCTGAAAATGCTTATTTTCGATTCATATACCTCAGGCAAGTAATTCCCCAGTCAGGAAATGAATGTAATAATCAGGAACGAACATGCGGGACTGGTGACCTCCTTCTCTTCCATAACTGTCGCCGTTGCGAAAAGATCAAAAGGACAACCACCTAAATTATTCGATTTCTTATGCTTTCGTTTTCCATTTTTGTTCTAAAAGTTTTTTCCTTTCTTTTCGGTCGCCTTAAGCAGAAGCACACAAAGTATATAAAGATGGTTTTCAGTCTCTCGTATGACCTCACAAATCCATTATAATTCCTAAAAACTCAAATAAGCGAGGGAATTGTAGATAATCTCATCTTTTTAAGAGAGTCTATTAAGCCACCATTCTGTTCTTTTTGTGTTACTAGGTTCCAAGATCACTCGCTAATCCGAGCGGAGCAGAAACCTTGAAATTAATGCACCGATAACCAAAGAAACTCTTTGAACTTGTCAATGCAATCAAAACTCTTGCATCTAACGATGTGCCGTCAATTAGCTTGTGAAACTTCATAACAAGATAAGAATATCAACAGATCTAGCTACCAGCTCCATTTACCAACAAACTTAGAAATGAATTTAGGGAGGCAATTGTTTTCAACTTGAAGAAGGCCCTCTTTGATCTAGTCGTACATTACATTTCGTTCATATGTTCCGCACGGTCAGATAATCGAAGCAAAACCTACACATATTCTTGTAATCCTCGCCGTATTTCGCTTTCTTTTTATGCGTTAATTTCTCCCACGATGAATTCAGTCGTGCATTGATTGAAGCGGAATCAATGAAATCGGTACGAAACGTGCCAAGTTCGATTGTCGAGCACGTGATGCCGAATGGATGTACTTCGCACCTTGATAAAAAAAACTAGAGTTGAAAATAGCAACGAACATACATTGCGAATCAAACGATCAAATCGTCCTTCAAAGATTCCCCATAGAATTCAATTACCAGAAAAAGTTTTTCTTTTCTGAGAGGCAATGTAGTGTAAGTTTTAAAAAATCTGACGACAACAACGATTTAGAAAAATTCTGAAAGATCAAGGATCGTGAGTGCTGATTTCATTTAATGATGTCAACAGTGTTGACCTTTGATTTTTCATATCCTCAGTCCTTCCAACATTCTCGTGTAGTTATCGGCGCAGCTTACAAAAACTGTTATGTAGCCTTACAGGGCAGAAACCTCCGTAGAAGGCACAAGGCCTCTGCCATATTGGGGAAAGGGGAAAACACAGAATTGCTTTTTTCAGCAGAGATCACCGAGAATGTAGATATTTTTATTGGCCATAAAAAGATCAAACGTTACCATGTGAAAGCAAGTTTCAATCACCTGAGTGCGTTCATATAAGCTTCAGTTGCAAATTGCGATACAGAATAAGCAGCTGTGCCGGTAGTAGCTAGACGACCAGCAGCGCCGGTCACTGTGATTATGCGTCCCTTCGATCGCTCTAATAAATGCCTGAATGCCTGAAAATAAAAAAAAAATGCTTAATTTGCAGGAACAAAAGAAGAACGATAGAACAAAGCTCCACCGATGTCCAATTTTATCAGAGTATTGACTTTTCTCGTCCTAAGTGCTACACAACGGGAAAAAGTGAAGGTGTGAATGACTATTTTTTATAACTTAACTAGAATAAACAAGGAGAACATATCGTAGGAAGAATTTCACCTCAATGTAAGAACTGAAAATTGTAAGACCTCAAAAACAACCAAAAATGTGTCGCAACAAAAATTAAACTCGATGAAAATGGTAGAACGCGTACACTTTCTTCTAAATAATAAAACTGATATGTAATATTTCAATATTCAGAAGCGAGTATATAATTTCTGTCTACTGTGCTGGAGAAAATTTACTTCTGAGATAATGAAATATGTGAAAAAGAAATTGCTCAAACTCGTCGAATGAGGACGAGAAAGCAGATCTTTTAAGACAACAGCGTGATAGCGGAATTTATCACTCACATGTATAACGCGAATATGCCCCAATGTATTGACTCTCAGTGAATGTTCGTAGTCCTCTATAGAGCACCAATCGTCGGGACCATATAATGCAAGAAAGCCGGCATTGTTAACAAGTGCCCAAAGCTCTTAAAAAACATGAATTAGAGAAGGGTGGACATACTCAGCAGTCGAATTAATATTCAAAAAAAGTAAGAAGCGGGAAAATCACATCTTCAATCATCGCATTACCGCTTCATTAAGTACATATATTCCTGGAGTGTTATCTGCTATCCAAAAATACTGAGAACCAAACTTTTCTTGTGCATATTTCTTCTGATCATCGGTATGCCTCGTGCATTTCCTGAATAAGTTTGTTTTTTCTCATCTCAGTGGAAACGGATATGCAGCCTTGCCTACGAAATTTTCCTGAACAACAATTAGTATACTAAAAGAATATGGTCCAGAAAAGTCCTACGGACTCAGTTACTACCAAGAAAGCTTTATAAACAAATGTTGAAGAACACACCACAAACCGAACAGAAACAAGGGAATAAAAGGACCCGAGCAACGAAAATCAAAAAAATACAAACGCCGCTTTTGCAATTTCCGGCATTAAACTAGTAAGTTTCACCATCTTCCCTTAAATGATGTTCAACTGCTCCAACAAATAATTCCATTAGAGCGATTTTATACGGCGTTGCAATTTTACAGCTGTGAAGCCCCATATGACGAAATCCTCACTACTATATATGGATATGAATTCGTATGTACGTTTGCTTGTGTGTGCCTGCTTGTGTGCCTATAGTTACAGTTCGCGAACCCCTGTTGCTGAAGCTGCGAGATTCGGTAGATATAATGCGTATATCAAATGTGATCCACTAAAGCTCAGTATTAATGTAACTGTGTGGACCTTTAAAGTTGGGACTGAACCGCAGATTTTCGTACAATGCCTTTAATTGATTGCGCAAAGCACAGGCTCCGTGTCTCCGAGCAGTGCTAGTGTGCAGCTGCGTAAGCGTTCCCACAGGCGATAACTGGGATGTAAACTTCTTCCCTGGATACATTTTTATGAAACCTCAGCGACATGCAGTGGATTTGGGTTTTATTTGCCTAGCGTGTATGCTTCCTCAGAAATGTCAAAGAAGCGTGTAAATACGTAATTTCTGCAATCTTATGGCACCATTCTGGAAGATGTTGTCGGTACAGCATGCGTCTTTTTCATACGTATTCACAACGCCTCTGGAAAATGCCTGTTTTAAGTCGTTCTTCGTAGAAAGAAGTTGAGTGTTTTTGTGATCGAGAAAGTTATCCAGTGGGATACCGAAAGCCCCATGGAACTCATCGCACCTGGAGAATGTATTTGCCATTCGCCTCCACCCCTCATTCCATGTCAAAAGGTAACTGGGCACGGCATATTCGCTATTGCAGAAGGGAAATGCTTGTACAATGACAGTGCATGACAAAGTGCCAAAAACTACTAGCAGGCCAGGCTGTGGGCATACTGTCCTCTGCAAACCGAGTTGGTCAATACTCCGTCTGCCTTTTTTAGACCAACTCTGGATAGGTATTAAGAATCAGGCGAATCTAGCACAAAATCAGGCACTCCAACAAAATATGAAAATGTGAGTATCTACATTTGAGGTTCGTAAAGCATAATTTGATCGATATCAATAGGTCGATTTTTAAGAAAGGAAGTGCTGAGGGCAGAAAAATTTTTCATTTCACGCCGAATAATTTTTCTGGATCAGAGGATGGGAAAAACACATCTGAGTGGATTGTAACAGCGGAAAAGTTTTTTTGCATAATGCAATCAACTTACGAAGGCTACCGGAGAGCTGCATTTCCGTGAATACGACAGCCTTCTCAACACTCTCTTGACTTGTTATATCGAGATGCACCGTACGAATAGATGATGCACAAGCTTGACCACCTTCATTCTTCAGAGATTGTTCGCCCTGAATGATTTTTTTTTTCTTTCAAGGAAGGCCACCTGATAACTGAAAAAACCGCACATCTTCATTCCATGAGTGAGATATGAACATGTAAAGTGTTTCTACAAGTGCTGCTGTGAGCTTATGGTAGCTTTCAGTTTTCCTGCAACTATGACCTCAGAATGATCACAAAAGATTTCTGGAATGTTACTTTTCATGCTTAGAGATGTGATATACTTTCCAATGAAGGTACATTTCACCCGTTCTTGGAACTAGATAGAACAAAACTACAGTATTTATGCATCGTTAATCTAGCAATGATTTTCTTCCATACAGCGATGGTTCACTTGCAACAGAACACCTGTTTGCATTTGAAGGACTTAAAACTGGGCACTAAGCATATATGTGAGAGAACGCTAAAGTGGCATTTCAGAAATGCAGTGGCCTTCGAAGGTAGTTTTAAAGCTCAATCATAGAAGGAAAAGTACGACACAGCCTGTAAACGACAAACCTCTTTTGTTAAGCATCCCGCAAACACAGTCATTCCTTGTTGTGCACATTTCAGCGCAAGTGATCTTCCAAAACCGGAGTCACATCCAGTTATAAAAACAACCTTCTCTGATAGGTTGGTAACTTTCAGTAACTCGCGGAAATACCGAATAAGGTAGTACAGCGGGATCAGTAGGAGAAAATAGCAAACGCAACACAACATGAGAACAAGCTGAAAATTTCATGCATTTGTAAATGCCACGAAGCATTCAGTAGAGTGACAGACGGCTGTACGATCTGAACAAAAGACACACCTGTCTTGCAAAAAAAACGCCGTAAAAAAGCAAATATAGAATCATAACTTACTGATTGCAGAACGTCAACTAATTTCGTAGCAAATTTTACGGCCTAACTTCAACTTCAGTTTGAAAGGTGCATAAAGAAAATTGCAGCAATCTTGACTTTCCATGACTAATGCAGAAGGGAAGTACATAATAATCTCACATCCAAATCGAATAATCAATCAAAACATCAATGAAGTGGAATAACTGAGAAGCATGCGACGTATAAGACTAAAGAAGTCAAGTGGTAGAAAAAATTATACGGATATTGGTAAACGAAAGGCCTTCCTAGCCAAAAGCTGTATTGCTTCAGAACTAATAAAGGAGCTTAAAAATAAGATGGAAGGCAATGATCTGGAAAGCGAAATTTAGAGGACATATATAACAATATTTGCGCTTCATTTTTATCAATACGCTGGCAAAAAAATGCAAATGACTCGTTATCTGCATTCACTCTGTCCCTTCTCTGTTACCCTCCTCCCCCTCTCCCTACCCCCTTTCCTCCTTTATAGTATTCGAAGAAGTTCTTATTCAAGCTGAAAGGGCAAAGAGAAACCAAAGAATAAACGTGTCAACACAATGATACTATTGGCGAGCGCAATTGCGCTACACATTCATTGAACAAAATTTATTCACAGTCGTTTATGAATTGTTGAGGAATGGAAGAAGCTGGCAATATATTGCTATCTTAACCATTTGCAAATGGTTTCCAATGAGTCATCGTAACGTCAATCGCATCTATTCATCAATATCGAAATCATACTCATTGATGCAATCTTTCATGAGAAATGTTGATTTCATGTTAGTAATGCAAAAAATTTCTCAACCGCGCCGATTTTAGAATCATATGAAAGTAGGTGATGAGGCATGCTAACATACATCGAATATTTCTATTAAAGAGAATTATCAAGAAATACACTGTGTTCGATATAAAGAATGCTACAGAGAAATATAATTGGCGAAGAAGCGAAATTTCTAAACGCATTGCAAATAATAAGGAAATGATTTCAACGATACTTCGATAATATTCAATAATAGAACCATAACTTATGAATTCTTGTAAGGCAACTCGCAGATGCAATTCCTCTTTTCATTTCTTTCACAGTTAAGGTTTTATGAAGCGAATGAATTGAACGATTGCGGCTGTATCTTATAGTGAGTACAGTTTACCGAATCAATTTGCGCACAAAACATTGGAAGAATATTAGGTGAAATCTGTAGAATTTCGATAATTTCTGTAATACTCTTTGAACAGAAATTTGAGTTCAACTTTCTCACTGCCGAATTTTACTCAATAATGAATGCAGTATGATGGGTCCCACATCACTACCTTAAGGTGGTAGATATCGTTGCATCCAGCGCGATAAAACTTTTCGATTCATGAGAGTAGTCATCGAACCAAATTCTACGCAGCCAACTTTTTTTCTTTTTTTTTTAAATATTTTCGACATAAAATTTTGCAATCGCGTCGTTCAACTAAAACAGCGCACTCTTCGCTGGCGAATGAGGCGATGAGGCGCAAACGAAAACGCCAGCTGCAGATACAAATAGCAGACATTTTTATGGTTCTTTGCAAATTTCCTTTGCATCACCACGTTATAGCGACGTCATGCCTCTTTATATATCGGACTATACCGCACATTATATATATA